>JAUMGZ010202076.1:0-12484 GCA_032359645.1 Pododesmus macrochisma | reverse complement strand
CACTAGCACGCCCCGGACGGGGATCGAACTAGGAGGTGAAAGGCTTATGATTACAAGTCGGTGACTTTAACCACTAGACCACCGCGGCCCCCGATCTTTGATTTAACCCTCGTTGTCAGTCTTTCTGACTCCTTACTTTCTGCCGTAGATGTACATTTTCAGTAGTGGAAAAAAGTACAAATCTATCATCAAAGGATTCTTCCTTTGATTTGATTCCGGACATTCTGCTAAAGTTAGAAAATGTCGGATATTTGACAAACTTGAAACTGTCCGATTTTTGGGAAGCTCTGTCTCTACACAAATGTGGTACTCGCCTGCAACGAAGTGATTTTGGAAGATGGAGAGGAACTAATTCCACAACAAGTTTCTATTCTTCGTGGGAGAATTGTTCATTAAAACTTTTTATAAAGAGGCACTCAGTAAGGTTATTGGACTACAAAATACCTGACTTTGAGTTTGTTCACGCATCAAAGGTTCTCTCTTCGGTCAACATCAAACTACAACATCTTGAGCATATAAATATAACCACCTTTTGCCCATAGGTAACGCAAACTTAAAACTGTTCCCCCGTGAGTTACATGAGAAAATCGTTGATGCTTTCTAACTAAGCTGTACAGAATGTAACCGAGACACAAGTCCGCTAAAATTACACTTCTGGTGCATGAGTATATGTTTACATTAAGGTAGAGTACTTATTTATGACAATGTCGGCAAACTACTGGAACTGGGCACCTGGATTTTGTTTTAACACGAATGTTTGAGTAAATCATACATATTTGGATAAAAGTCATAGTGATATTTAAACCTTTAGCCCTTCCGTGCACCAAATGTCATCTTACTTAAGGAATCATTAACTTTAGAAAACGAGTTATTTCTTATCGTCTGTATCTTTTAGCGGTCACAATATATGCTCCCCCTGCGTTACCAATCATTTCTCCACGGTAACGATCCGACACCGTGTACTTCAAGCGTTTCGAAGGGACTGTCATAAGTGCTGAACTTGCTTAAAAACATGGCGGATACCTTGTATTATGATCAGAACGTATCCAAAACAATTCGTACCGAATCTTAAAATGTACCAGAAAGTCAAACCGTACAGAAGTCAAAGGTAACCAGTTGAATATCCAATCTAATAAATCATATTTTAAACATGTCCAGGTCAGTACCCAAAATAAAACAAAGTCAAACGTAACCAATAATGTTTTATGTCATTACATTCTTCATTAATTTTCTAATAAACCAGTGCCACAGAATACTGTTCTTAGGAGGGCGTTGCTACGAGAAAGCTTCACCTAGACCGGCGGCCGTTATCGGCTTGCTACATGAAATAGCATGACGTCACGCCAAATTAATCAATTACTATTGCACATTTAATATATGTATACAAAATTGGAATATAATAAATACTTTATGTATTATATTTTGTGTTTTATTGTTTTTTTTTTTTTTTATTTTTGTGAATTATGTGAAAAAATACATGATAACATTGGATTTGTTATATTGACTTGCAGTTGGGTACGTTTTGACTTTTTGGGTACGTTTTGACTCACATTTGGGGAACGTTTTCACTCAGATTTTTAGGAACGTTTGACTAGTGAATTCATATTGGTTGGAACATTTTGTCTTTTTTGAGGGTACGATTTGATGGGAACGTTTTGTTTAGGGTACTTTTTGACAGGCCACTTGGCAATAGTTGTAAATATTTAAGCGCTGATTTGTTTGCAACGCACCCCTGGTCGTTAGCCTTTTTGATTTAGAAGTCATTCTTCCTTATCTTTGTTCTTACAGGTATCAGTCGCCACTCTGATACATTCACACTGATTATGCTTTTCGCGTTTTGAGACCAATTAAGACATTAAACTGTGATTTTATAGAAATACATGTAAAGATAAAAATTTTGATATGTGACATGCCACAACATTTACTATTTTTCTGACCGGAATACATGTTTATAGACTTGTCTCTTTTTGCTGTTTACATGACCCTTAAGAATGTACCCTTCTACACAAAAATATATATACAACAAACCACCAGAAAGTATTCTTGTCATCCATGGAAACAATTACATCTATAAATAGAACTGAGTAGTGTTCACATTGTTCAACAGAACTAAATTGCGGCGTGCCACGCAATGTGTAGATTTATCAGTTTTATTTAATTGTATAATGTATTAATTAGATATACAGAGATGAATCGACTGATGACCACAGGGAGGTCAAATAGGAGTCCCATGTGGTGAATAGCGTGATTCGTATATCGACAAAGCGAAATCTAGGAACGCTCCTTTTTCATATCAAAATTACCATCTGTGTCGTTTGTTTAGAATTGCTAGGGAGTTGATATGAGATAACAGTTTCCATTCGTTATAATATTATCACAGGATGGTTCCCATTGTTCTTGAGTTCAGGGGTGGGGACGGTTCATTAGCCAGGGCTGTATGTCTGTTCAACAAACGAGCAAATCGTGACTACATAATATTTCAACATGCTACAGAAACGCATATACGGACAATGACAAGAAGACGTTCTTCGTTCTTTAAAAATCATTGTGCCTCATAGAGACGTCAATTTTATATATCACATATTCCTCAACTTTTAAAAATGTATATTTTGACCCAATGATCAAAAATAAACAAAAACAAGCCTGACATATTGCAAAAATGTGAATACAGCATTGGAAATAATTGGTTATGAGAATTATTAAGGATGATAGAAATATAAAAAGATATTTAGTTGATTATGAACTTATTAATAAGTAACAATCTTCATATTAATACTTGGCACTATAGAAACAGGACACCAAGGTTTTTGTCGATATGTTACAATGTTTTTGTCGTGTTGGTCCAGCTAGATATCAACTGCCATCAACGGACATGACATGTTTTTGTGATAATGTCGACTGCATCTCGTCATGTTGTCGTAATGTCGCCTGCATCTCGTCATGTTGTCGTAATGTCGCCTGCATCTCGTCATGTTGTTGTAATGTCGCCTGCATCTCGTCATGTTGTATTAATGTCGCCTGCATCTCTCCAATCTGTTGTAATGTCGTCTGCATCTCTCCATTCTGTTGTAATGTCGCCTGTATCTCGTCATGTTGTTGTAATGTCGCCTGCATCTCTCCATTCTGTTGTAATGCCGTCTGCATCACTCCATTCTGTTGTAATGTCGCCTGCATCTCGTCACACTGTTGTAATGTCGCCTGCATCTCTCCATACTGTTGTAATGTCGCCTGCATTTCGTCATAATGTTGTAATGTCGCCTGCATCTCGTCATGTTGTTTTAATGTCGCCTGCATCTCGTCATACTGTTGTAATGTCACTTTCTTGTGAAAACAACCTTATATGTATAAAAGTGGATATTTCAAGGATAAACGACGATTTTCTAGTCTAGTCAGCTTACTCTCTGCCCTCTGGTCAACTTTCAATTGTGTTTTGTTTAATTTAAGTACGACCGCCGCTCTAAGTGGTGTGGTGCTTGGAACGTCATTTATGGTGACGGTGAGGTGTCCCAAACAGACATGGTTATGAAGATCTTGGCACGGATAGATTCAAGATTGGTTCATATTGAGTCACTTGTACCCAAAATTGATGAGATACACCGCTCACTTTCTTCACTCAGTTTAAAAGTAAATAAAATTGAGTCTGGAGTTACTGACACGCACCAGAAAAATGTCATTAGTGATCTTTTTGAGATATGGGACATAAAGTGAAGATGGTACGTGACAAGCTCTTCATCGATAGTCAGTTGTACGAGGAAGAACAAAAGGTACAAGCCCAAACCACACCATGTACAGCATCAAGGATGGTCTGATAGAGCCAGTACGAACACACCACAATCGATCGAATCTGTTTAAGCTCTGACGTCACCGATTGTTTTCGGTAATTTCCGGAAGTAATCGGAAATGCGAGACGGCGATTCTCCCCGACAGGTGCGAATAGCATATTAATCAAACAAATGCTGCATAACGCGTGCGTTAACATTTAATTGGCCAGTTGAAAAAGACTGTTTTATATATATCATATGCGTAGCTTGCACAAAATAACATAATATAAAAATGTCGGTTACTTAAGCGGCCATTTCACCAAGGATTGTTTTGGTCCCGATAGTACGCGATCTTTTTTTTTTGGTCGATCGGCCGCATTTTTGCGAAAATAGTCGGGAATCTGCGAGCACTGTCGAGCACTACCCTATACATTCGGGGGAAGATCTGGCGCGATCGCCTCAATCCTTTGAGGGTCGGGTACCGAAAAAGTGATCGGCTACTGTTTTAAAACATGTTGAAAAACAGCAGCCGATCAAAAACCGTCGGCCCGTGGTCGTCTTGGTCGTCCGAGGGTCCCCTGAAGGTCCAGTTATAATATTATCAAAATTTAACTAACTACTAAATTTTAACTTCGTACTTCAAAATTCTAAAAGTTACGAATTATTGTTTGCAATTTTTAAATACAAATTTTAGATGTGGAACTTCGAAATAAAACTATAAATGTATTTGTATGAAATAAGAAATAAGAACTTAGCATACTAAGAAATACAAATTTACATATTTTAGGAATTAAAAAGTTAGATATTTACGAAATTAGTAATAAACACTTAGCATAATAGCATTATGGCGGTAATCCCCTTCCATATACACACGTACATCTATTTTTGTACATTAAGTACTATAGTTCTGAACAATACACACCAACTCCATTTATCTTGTCAATTTATTTGATTCATAGTTCATACTTGTATATACCATTTATACGTACTACTGGTATGCTTATATTTGAAACTTTGATTGTATAGGCGATCTGATCTTTGTAAAGTGAACAAAGTGTATATAATAAATGGATGCAGCATTTGGGGATAATGCGGCATTGGATTAATGGAGGATCCAAACCTTTTCTTATAGCTTTCAAGGAAGCACGTTCTTTCTTTGGGCTATCGTTGGTGTTTCAATGGAGTACTTTCATCCATTGACACCGATAGGGATTTTTTGGGAAGGGATGCGGAGATATATATCGGTTCGATGCTACATCCCTTAAATGCAGCATTCATATCGTGTCCACTCAAAAACTTGTACAAAGCTAAAAATAAAATCGTGCGAAAGAAGTGTGGATGTATGTCCTGTGTGTGTGTGTGTTTGTGTGTGTGTGTGTGTGTGTGTGTGTGTGTGTGTGTGTTTGCGTGTGTTCGATGTTAACTTCCTGTTTTGTTTTCACATGCAGTAATTAATCTAATTTTAATAATTTATATATAACATGTATATGTATTTATATCTATGTACTTTATAGACTAGAATAGAGCACTCTCGCTCTCCGGGGTAACTTATCCTAATAGTATTAAATTTAACTCAATATCTATTTAGTCGATATTATTATATATATATATATAATAACATTTATTGAAAATAAATACATTTTTGTAAAGAATGCCAGAAATTATCCTTTTAACAAGTTTTCGTTGTCAACATGCTGTATTAATTGATATTTAGATTGTCTGGGAAAATCCTCTAGATGTTCTGATTCATTGTTCTTAAATTAGAATATCATGTGTGCATATATAGTGTAACGCGAGCTCCTTGCGTGTTCTGTGGATGAAGATTTACATCCTTATTTTCGTCCAATGAAATGCTGGAAGTAAAGTTACGGAGCGTGGGAAAATTTCATTCTCAGACATAAACACAGACAGGAACGCGCCTTTTAGTTCTTTCCCTGAAACCAATCCTTGTACAGATTCCAACCCACCCTCTTTCCACCCTAAAATCATTGTTTAACCATTGTAATACAGTGTTCCACTTTTTGCGCTTGGGGCGAGCGCAATTCTATACATCTTCTGAGTTAAACTTCTGTGGGGCATTTGTTGGTACCCCACCTTTTGCCTTTTGATAATATAAACTTGAGGTATTAGTATGTTGTCTCTGCTTTGTAATTTTATGTAATTTTTATATTAAATTTATGTCAACTTTACTGATCAGTATTATGTAATGTTGTCATATGATAATCAGTCTAGTCATTCTAATAAATGACCATCAAACAACATATTCTTGTTTCTGTGAATTTTATTGCAAAACTAGCTCAGCTCTGTGTTGCAAGTTCATATGACAGGAGTGAACAAAATATATATTAATCACATCTTTATGACATAATAATATCCATTAGTGTGTGTACATCACAGCCTACCAATGAGTATGTTAATTAGTGTATTGTTATTATATTATTTGTATCTCTGTACTGTTATACAACAGCGAGAATAAAATATCTATCTGTATTTGTTGACAATGGTGAATAATTTATACTTGAAACACTTATGTATTATTTTATGTGGTTCTGGAGTGCTAGCAGCCAGGCAAAAGGAAACATCACACCTGGTGCTTTAGAATAAACGATAATTTATTGGATGTTAAAAGAATAATCACCTTTCAATACAAAGTACAAATGTACGCACTTTAACTAAATTAAGCTCTGTACACGACACAGATTTTGCACACACCTTTAAGACATTAAATTATATGGACTATAAATGAATTAAGCACGTGCACTTCATATTCTGAGGGCCAGTTAAGAGATTATTACGCAAAGAAACAACTCGAGCCTGGAATTTAGTGCCAACCTGTTATGCAGTAAAAGATGTAATGAAACTATGATTCGTTTCTGCAATCAAAAAAGATTACTGCTTATACTCCTTGATGACAAATATGCGTGTTAATCATGCTCCACAAACCGTAAAGAAGTCCGTTTTATGTCGTAATTTAGAAACCCCGAGAGTGTCGTTTTTATACCGACAGGGGACGTTGAAAGTTTGGTATTACGACATCAATCTTGGGGCAAAACGCAATTGATTATTCAAACGTGTAAACAATTCTCAAAACGTTAAATTCAAAACCGATTACTATCATGATCACACAGACATAATTAACCACTTGTAAAGTAAGATACAATCTCGTCATGAAATGAAATCTTTATGCGGTTGCAATGTGCAATAGTTACATTCAGATTCAAATAAGCATTAAACCTCGCATGCTAGCGTCTAAAGATGAAAGTTTCCAAGGGATATCAATCCTTGATTTCAATAAACTTTTGTTGTGTAATGTAAGACCTAAATACCACACCGATATTGTCCCGTGACTGTATTGAGTAATGTCCGTGCACGTAAATATCCCTCAAAATCGATCGTTCCTTGTAGACA
Source organism: Pododesmus macrochisma (assembly GCA_032359645.1). Taxonomy (NCBI): domain Eukaryota; kingdom Metazoa; phylum Mollusca; class Bivalvia; order Pectinida; family Anomiidae; genus Pododesmus; species Pododesmus macrochisma. The sequence goes on along the minus strand of JAUMGZ010202076.1, from coordinate 5,315 downwards.
TGTTTGTGCATGACATGACTACATTTCACGACCTCGATTTTTTCAACACAGCATACATCAGTTAACTGACTAGTCTCGAGGTTTATTACAGTATTGCCAAATTGATTTTTTCAGAATTTTGTGTTGCTCCAACAATATTGCATTTACATCGCGACAAAAGACCAAAGGATAAAACTAGTGATAGGACATACAGAGAAGCGACAAAAGGAAAACAAAATGATATCAACAGAACACAACGGAAGATGAGCTCATGCAACAGCATTATGCCTATATCCGAACTTTACAGGGGTATCGTTATCCAAGTGTTTTAGTCCATCTGGACCAAAGCTCCAAGGTGAACCTTTCTCATACAAATCCCGCCCGGCGTCCGTCCTTTTCCCATTTTCGACTTATTCTCATTAACCTCTGAACCAATTTCATCCGAACTTATAAGGAAGTATCCCTAGGGTTTGGGGATTAGGATTTGTTCAAACTAAGGGGCTCGGCCTCCAGGGGCGCCACTAGGGGCCAAAAGGGGCAAATTTGACAAAACTTCACAAATCTTCTTTTTATGAACTAGAAGGCATAGAGCCTAATGTTTTGGAACATAGTAACCTTAGGGCATATTGAATCAAGTTAGTTCAAGGCGGGACCATTGGGTCAAACATAGGTAACGCGTTTCGGGGTCAAAGTTCAACACTATAGCAAATATGTTAACTTTCCGCATTTTCAAACTTGGTAGAAGTCAACCCTAGGGGAAGAGGATTCAGATTTGTTCAAATGAAGGGGCATGGCACTCAGGGGGTGCCACTTTTGGGTCAAAACGTGGGAATTGTTTTTACAAAATTTCAAAAATCTTCTCCTAATAAACTAGAGGGCCGATATCTGGGGTATTGAAGTGAGTTTTACTCCGCTACCTAAACTGGTGGCTATGAGACATCCCGCCCAGAGTGGAAGGACGGCTTGGCGGTAATGGTCTGATAAGAATACTGGTAAATGAGTCCTTAACATATATACCATCATCAATACAGCCAGTATTCCAATAAACTCCTGCCGAGTGCCCAAACCAAATAGAAAATTGAAAATAGAAATGTTTTCGTATGTAGTAACTTTAGGGCATGGAGAAACAAGTTTGTTCAAGACGTGATCCTAAGGTCAAAAATAGGTTACGCGTTTTTGGGTCAAAGTTCAACGTTATAGCAAATATGTTGACTATTAACATTTTTTACTTGTTAAAAACTACTGGACCATTTTCATTCAAACTTGTAAGAAGTCGTCCCTGGGGGAAGGGAGGTCAGGTCTGTTCAAATGATGGGCCTCTTTCCCCCCAGGGGGTGCCACTTCGGGCCTAAATGCCGGGGGAAACTTTGACAAATTGCAAAATCTTACATACAAGAAGGCCTAGTGCTTAATGGTTTTGTATGTTTTTAATTTAGGGCACGGATAACCCAGTTTGTTTAAGGCATGACCCTGTGGTCAAAAATATTCAAATGCCAACAGTTTACTTAAAAGGCCTGCTTTAACCAGATGGACGTTAAGGCCCAATGGGCATCTTGTTCTTTTAATTCTATGAAAAGATAAAACACCGCTGGTTCTTCGTTCTTTATTCAGTTGTTTTATTGAGTATAACCGACATCTTTGCTTAGTTCCTTGCAGATCACGATCTATAACCTTCAGCTCGCGACCTTAGACCTTCAAGCTTGGCCTAGATCTTAGAAGTTTAAGCTATATTTATTTTTTCTCAGTCAGATAAACAGCGCATTACATTACGGGGTAATTTTCTCGTGATACACCATCGTCAATGTAACTAAGTTCGGTAAGTTATCCTGATTACGTATATCATAATCATTTATTTATCAGCAACAATAACACAGCTGTCTCTGTAGATGTTAATAAAGCACTCTTGTTTTCTTACGTAGCCTTCAAAGAAGAAATTGGGAACTCTTCAATCTTTCTCAGTAATATGAAGCACCTGGAAGATTATGATTGATAGCTTAACGTATTATGCATTTTTAGTTTGTGATACGGCGGGGTATCTCTCATGTTTTTTAAATGTAGTTTTAAGACTTTGATTGGAGAAATATTGAATGAATAAAGCGAACGTAAACTTGTTTCTATTGTTTTGCTGGTTTATTACAGTTTACATCTTAACTCAATTTAACTATAAATTTTTCCTTGTAAGATAAAGCATAAGTTACATTGATTCATGGCACATACATCTTTTAGAATTTCAATTAAAGTCTTCAGTTCTGGTACAAAATATCTCATCATTTTGATAATCGAACGTATTAGTTTGTACATCAACAATTTAATTGACACAATTTCACGGAAATTTCAAGGTTTCATTTGTGAGATATGTTAAGATAGGAAGTTTTAACCTTCTTTACGCTATTTTCTTTTCTTATTTAAACACTAAACGACAAATGGTCTCAGTTTTGTGTTTCTGGAAAATACAGATATTCTCGACGGTTATTTATATATTTTGTTGTATCATTTTTCTTATTTGTAATTGTTGAGCCTATAATGTCTAATTCACGGTGCACTTTTTGGTGCCATTTCTATGGAATACGGTTGGCGCCATATTTCAAACATTGCTCCATCGCTCCACCGATCTAACTTGTGTGCAGCACGATGGGACTCCTGTTAGGGTCATCAAAGTCAGAATGGTTGAAAGGTAGAGACCAGACAAAGATCGACACGTCCTTCGGAGCGGACGCTTAACTGGCGGTCCTGTGTGCAGGGATTTTTAACCCTCTGGCACGATAAAGATCCCCATGTAAAGTTCGATAGAAGAGTAGGCGGAAACGTCGTTGCATGGGCTCATCCTTCTTTCTGGACTATCTCTATTCCTTTCGTTTCCCGTTCCTGTCGCCGCTTCTCTTTCCGTTCTATCTTTTGGTTTTTCTACTTTGGTCTTTGTCACAATATCGGTGAAAAATTCTGGACGTGACGTTAAGCCCTAATTAAACAAACAAACAAACCACCAATGTAGATCAGGCCCGTAAGACAGGGGGAACCTGTCCCCCGGATAAACATGTTTTAGTCACAAAAATAAAATAAACTGTTATTTAATTTTAACTAAAACCAATTTTCCGAAGCATTTTAATTATCAATGAACATTTTAATTAAATCATACTCAATACATGTCAGCTCCACTTACCTGATTGTAAATAATTAATTTTTTTTGTAACAACGGAATAAGTCATAAATATACCTCTCAGCATTTAATGTTAACATAACTGGTGTACCCACTCAATTTTACGTTTCGTATAGTTTACGAATGATAACTCAATACACGCAAGTTAACTTTACGTTTAGAGTACACTCACCTTTAAGAGTTGATGAGAATATTAAAAATGATGATTTGGAATGAGATATTGATTCAAAAATTATTCTCCAATAGCGTTTCAAGTAAAATGCGTTGGCTGATATACATCACAGTCAACACACAAACATGATATTTTTGTCGAGGCAATAGTTCAGGTGATTCTTTTTAAATCATTGCTGTATTAACACTGTGTTCAGTGTAACATTCAAAGCGTTATCAACAAAGGATAAAGCTGCAAACGATATTTGAACTAAAAAAATTTGATTCTATTCATCCTGTATCTGTATTATTTGATCCTATTCATACTGTGTTTTATCACAACGGATGTCAGACGTCAAGGAAGTTCTAACGTAAATGTGTGTAACGAAGAAACATATGTGATTCAGCACTAGGATGGGGTATATGATGTTTGTGCTGATATGTACGTTTATCACTAGTTCAAATGCCTCGAGTTCTGCACTACGTCTAACTGATTATAATGTGACTATAACCAATACTATACCCCAAAAGTCTTCAAGAAGTTATTCTATGCGATTTCAGGTAACTATTGATAATTGTTGTTGTTGTTGTCTGTCGCTCGGTTTCTGTATGTGTGTGTTTAGATTTACGAACTATTGATAATTGTTGTTGTTGTTGTCTGTCGCTCGGTTTTTGTATGTGTGTGTGTGTTTAGATTTAAGAAGATTTTTTCAGCATTTTTTCAATATTGAAGCTTATTTTTGTCAACATATCGTCCTTCCGATCCAGTATATGTTTCTCTATGTAAGTGTATGTATGTGAATAAGTAAATCGAAAACCAAGACGATATTCCAGGTTTCTTGAGTTTCTAGGTTCATGTGACTTTCTCCTGTCGTTTTAAGTCCCCTGTGTTTAATTCTTGCAATACTTTGGCGTTTTAAGTGCCTCAATAACTAGAAACAAGCTTATGGTTGTGTTGGTCAATTCAGAAAGGTTGAAGCGTTAAAACCTTACAATGGTGCTTTTGTCGGAGGGGAAGCTAAGCTTATCATACGGTATGATAACTATTACAGTAATGTTACTTTACTGTTGCCGTTTCTCTTCTTTTCCGATAGGTATGTTATTCTTTTTACTATGGAATGGGTTGCCTTATATCGAAATAACTCTGCGGGTGACACACATCGATCTGTCGCAGGAAACGCTTATTCCTTCGCGGACTCAGGGTTTTGCTTCTTGTGGTTGTGATAGAAGTTTGTAATGTTTCCTTTTTAATGTTGTATTGTTATTGTTTTTTTATGTGTATGTCACACATTCTCCTTTTTTTTACCCGTCTGTCGTCTTGACTACTTTCTCCATGTAGTCCTCTGTCGATATACTGTAAACGTACTTATATTAACGCAGTCCTATTTTAGCGCTACATCCTATGCAAGACATATTCGCACAATCATGAATTAGCGGCGTACGTAAGCCAACATAGATGTTTTAAATCCACATGTTAAATATAAGCGCTGTACATAAAATTAGCGCTATAAGGTCGGCGAAAAAAAGCGCTAAAATAAAAGCACCGCTAAAATTTGTACGTTTACAGTATAGCTGAAAGATAGTTACACTTTTAAGCAAAACAGCTTGTTGTTTGCACCTGTGTTGCCATCCACATATAAAAACGGTCCTAACATATTTCAACAGTCTTATTTAGTTTATTGCTATTTCTATAATAGTTGTGAGTCTTGTGTAATACTCAATATTTTTTCTAAATTATTACAAAAAAGTTATTAGAAATGACCAATCTGAAGAAAACACTGTGATTAGCATATTTGAAATGGAATAACTTCATATACAACGATATTCAGTTATCATGTAGTGAGACAAGCTGCATTGAAATGTTGGTATTTTCTTGTTAACCCTTTCGTATATCTTACTTAGTACCTTAAAAAAACAAAAAAGGAAAAACAAGCAAACATATATGACCATGTCAAAAGTACACTTTGGAGTACATCTTTATGTACGTGCACATTGGCACAATAAATTACTTTCTCTGGACAGCTAGTGT
>JAUMGZ010202065.1:0-12484 GCA_032359645.1 Pododesmus macrochisma | reverse complement strand
ATCTCAACTGTGTATGATTTTTTTTCCAATTTGTTATCAAAAAGATAACGTCCAAGGCCTTTGATATGTCAAAATTTCGATATTGCCTGATTTTGTCTTAATTTGGTACTCAGATGTATAACTTAAACTACACTGTGACAACAACCATGTGTCATTTTTTTCTGATCCATGGCCCCATTATGATTCACACTCATTTAAAAAATGAGGATAGGCGAGCTATGCTGTTCTCCAACAGCTCTTGTTTGTAGAAATGATTGAGTTTTTTTATATTTCATTGATCATGAGGTTCTAGTTAGCTCATAACATTTTCAAATTTGAGTAGTTTTGTAAGATAAACAATAACTCATCAATTATGGAATTCTTTACAGGTTTGCGAAATGATCATTATGCTTTTAGTTCTTAAAAGATTACATGTTAAACAATGTGCTGGACTTTGTCTTTCTCCTACCATGTGTTATGTTTAAATTTGCAATAGTGAGTAGATCTATTATACCTGGTCCTTTTTCATCATATATTATTGCATAACTTTTTTACAGGATCCATTAAAATATACAGCATAAGTCAAATCTAGTTTATTGTCATAGGGAAATATGTTTGAAGGAAACTTATGCATAAATTAATATCTGGATAATTGATTTTGTAGAGTCCAAAAGCACAAAATAATTTTTGGATAATTGATATTGCAGGGTCCAAGAGCACAGATGGACAGAGACTTGTACAGAAGGAACATGTGTGAGGAGGTCCTCAATACAAAAAACCTCACTGTACTGGCATCTCCTGTGGAGGACTTAGTACTGGGGGAGCCTCAAAATGCTGCACATCCCCTAACAAAGCAGACATGCCGTGGAGTCGTTCTAGGTAAGAACTTTTGCATATCTCCTATAACAAGGCAGATATGCTGTAAAGTTGTTCTAAGTAGGACAATTTGGTCTCTACCTAATTGGGAAGTGGAGGATTTGCTTAAATTTATTCTTTGTTTCAATTGTATTATGTTTTAGGAACTCCAATACAAATGTAAAATCAAGTCATGGAAATGTATTGCAAAAACTGATGCAGTTCAACCCTATGTGCCTTTTCTTGTCCCAATTATATTTGGCAAAATATTTTATTTAAATTGTTCTTTTAAAGAAATGATAATGAATGATTAACATTTTCCAAATAAAAATTATGAAGACTTCAGATAAAGGAACATTTTTTCACCAGTATCTACATGTTCAGATTGTATGTAACAATGACAACTGTTGTAGATTTTTCAACATATTTATTTAAAAAAGGACTATTCAACATAAGCTTGGAGGTATAAACATCCCATTTACTCTTGCTTTTCCCACTACTAAAGTGGTACACACATTGCTCTGTTACATCAGGATTGTGAGTGAATAGATACATCAAAGGTAATATCAACTTAATATATAGCAATATATCAAGGTTGGCATATGTTGCCTCTTGTAAAATTAGTGTCAGTGTTTGTAAAGTTAAGAGATTGAATAAATAGAAACATCAAAACTTCTAACATAAAATTAACACCCAGCAAGATATCATAACAGGTGCCACATATATCTTGTAAAATTAGTGTCATTTATTTAGGTGATGGTCAACAGATACTGAGTAAGACAGTGGTATTGACCACAGGAACCTTTCTAAGGGGTAGTATAAACTACGGTCTGACAGTTATATCTGCTGGTAGACTTGGAGATGAACCTGCCATTGGACTTGCAAAAAGTATTGAAAATGCTGGATTTACCATGGGAAGACTTAAAACAGGTCAGTATTATATATAATGGTTAGATTTGAAGAAAGTTTATAAAAGTAAGATGAAACATGTCATTTTGCATACACATGTGAACGTTTCTTTTAATTCATATTGTAACTGAATTTGCCTTTAAAGACTTGATTTTGCTTTTGTTTACTGTATAATTAGTCTACATTCTCTTTCTTGCCATCCTTTGATTTATAGCTGTCAGTTGAGATCTATGTTTTCTGGTCTATAAAGGTACACCACCAAGACTAGATGGAAGGACCATAGATTATACGGGCCTAACAGCATTAAAGGGAGACAATCCTCCTCAACCGTTCTCCTTTTTGAATGAGGAAGTATGGATAAAAGTGAGTAGCTTCAAAATGATATTCATCATGCAGTGATATAGGACAGAGTTAGTGGATGTGAAAGTATCACATTGACTTTGCATTAGTTAAGGATTATAATTAAGTACCTATCAAGTCATCCATATTGATCTTGAAAACGCCTCACATAGGATTTGGGGTTTTTATGGGCGAGATTTAATATTTTAATAAAGTTATGAAAGAGACATTAAAATTTGAAATGGGAGAAATAATGCATGAAATGCTAGATTTAGTATAGAAATAGAAAATCTATTATTTTGTTGTCAGCATTCAGCAAGGTATAAACTCTTAACGCTATGACATGTTCATATGAATTGTGATTAAATAAGTAGACGTTCATATATAGGACTGTTGCTATGACAACTAAGCACTTCAAACTTAACATATTTCCTATCTCTACCTCATATATATGTAGTTATATTTCAGCAGGTAGAAGCACTGAACCAAGTACAACTGATTACACAGAATAATTATGTTATACTGATTTGTATAAAACACACCTCTACACATCCTTATAGGCATGGAACTTGACAGATTATGAGTAATGAAATCATACTTTGAAAGTAATCCTTTCCCCAGCCATGTTGTTAAGGTGGAATCCACTAATGATCATTTAGTTTTCACTTCTAAGGTTGTCAAATCATATCCTGTATGGACCAATGTTTGTTGTCGGAAAGCTGCTTGTAACTTTTGTGCACTGGTTCTCTCCCCTTGTTCACTTTTCTCCACCACAAAGGCTGCACTCCCCTATACAAATGTGTCTTGGCAGAGCGGGGAACAAAGGACGAAAACCAGTATAGTAATTTGTGTATACTATAATTGCTAGCTCTCTGGTCTGGAAACCCAGGTCTCCTGAACCATTAAGATTTACTGCTATAATATATCAGTATATCAAAACTGCAGAAAATGGTATAACAGAATGTAATTGCAGTGAAGTGTATTGATTTTGCAGAAAATATTTTAAGTACACTTTTGGAAGGATGACATCTGATTCAGAGGGACTGGTGACAAAGTGTCTTTGACAACAAACATCAAAATTGCATTAAAAACAAACAAAAAAACCACATCACTTAAATATTTGAGGCCAGCCACCTCCACAGAAAAACAGGATGTTCATTCAATGAAGTGAAGACTTTTTGAGTCTAATTTATGATAACTGCTAGTTGTTTTGACATCTTTTCTAAATGCCTGTTTCAATTTGCTAGTTCTTTCTGGTGGTTACTTTTTGATGATGATATTGTTTGTGTGTCAATAACTTATGTTCTGTTGATCCTTTTTTCTTTTTTTTTCTCAGAAATAATGCAGCCACAAAATCTCAAAAATTCAAAATGCTTGGAAATTAAAGAGTTTATATTTTGGTGATTTTGTGACTTTTATTGTATTTTAGACCGAGGAACAAATTCCCTGTCATCTGACTCATACCAATGAAAATGTGGACAAGATTGTCATGGAGACCATGCACTTGAATCGTCATGTCATGGAAGAGGTCACAGGACCAAGGTAAGAAGGAATATAAATGTTGTATTTTCTGTTTAGATACATAGTCAAAGTCCAAGGAGAGTTTAGATTTACTTTTCGAAATATTGACTGATTTGCAAGTAAAAGTGGTCTTTATATGGAGGTGGTCTTTATATACAGGTAAAAATTAGTGTAATAAGACTTCAAGGGACCAGATTTTATTGGTCTTAGTGCACAGATGGAGAGGTGGTAACTAGAGCAGGTTGCACTGTACTACCATATTGGTATTTATTTTAAGTATTAAAGAAACTGTTCCTGAAAGAAAGCCTATCTATGTGCGTTTACAGCAATGACTTGTTGTCATCCATAAGGCATGTTTTAATTACTGCTATTCTGTCATCAAAAACATCAACTGTGATTCTTTACACACAAAGAAAGCTCAATGATAATTCATGTGTCCCAGTATTTTGTCTAAAATATGACTTTTAAAATGAATTTTTACATTGACTTTTTTTTATTCATGCATATTAAATCATTATCTTTCCTTTTCTCTAAGAGTTGTTGTTACATTCACAAACCAAAGACTAAGTAGAATGTAGAAGTAAAAATATTTCATCAAGACAAACAAGTCACTTTCGTGTTTTGCTTCCGTACTTAAGATTAAATATATGATTTTTACTTTAAAATGTTTTAGAGGAGGATATCTCTAATAATTTGATCACTTTTTAAGTAAGGAAACACATGAGGTATTTTGTTTATCTATACATTGATAAATAACATTGGTTTCCATTCTTGTGAATTCCCAGTAAAATTACATTCAACTTCTCTGGCTTTAATATTACAAGTCATCTTTCTTAGTCTACGGACATGGCTATGATATGAAGCAATGATGTACATGTTTATAGCTGTTTCTCACCATCCATCATCCATTCATTGTCTTCTTCTCCGAAAGTTCTTCTAAATTCAATTTTGACCAAAGTTGTTGTGCACTGAACCAGTAATTGTTGTGCTATGTCTAAATATCGGGGGATCTAGGATAAGGTCATTTTCAAGGTCAAGTTCTCTTCTCCAGAACTTGTCAAGACGGGACAATGTTGCATTACATTTATATTATATTACGTTTTATTGATGTACTTTGAAACAGTGTCCAGTGTGTCTCCACTTGCACACCAAAGGAAGGATCACATTTGATATATGTTTTCTTTCGTATTTTCATAAATCTTTTCGTAAAATGAAAATAAGGAGCAATCATATTTTCTTATACAAGCTAAAATAAGTATGTCAACACATTAGTACAGTCTTAATAGCTAACATGAGAATATTGAAGAGATATCATCAGTTTATGGCTACCTATTCATGTTTAAGGTTTATCAAAGAAAGCCCTTTTAGTACCTGTTTAGAGTCAACTAGTTAAGGAATTTCTATGAAATCTTTAAGAGAGGATGATTATGTCTCTTTTAAATTGTTCTTCAATAATTGTTGTTTTTGTTTCTCTTCTTCTTCTTTTATGTGTGTGTAATTTATACAGTTCTTGATTGAATTTCTAAAGTTTACTTTGGTAGGATATGGCGATTTGTAGTGTCATGAAAAAATATCTTTAAAAATAATTTCAGAGTTATTTCGATGAAAAGTCTTTTTTGCTACTTCTTGTACAGTTCTTGATGAGCTTTTTCAAAACTTTACATGACACTTCAATTTGCTACATGTATGATGACTTGCATGTGTCATGAATTGAATTCAATACTCTTTACTTTAGAGTTGCCTCCCCTTTTGCAAAATTAAACTTAACAAATTTTGCTCAATTTTCTAAAATCTTCTCCTGTTGAAGATAAAGGCTTTGTTTTTATTTAATACACTGCAAATCTTAGATAATGTTTTATCAAAATTATGTCACTTATACTCCTGATATTAATGCACAGAGGAAACTTAGAGGTCAACATTAGACATGGAATATAGGTGAATACCTATGGATTATGCTGAATCAGCAATATTTCTTATAAAGTATATTTAGATGATGCCGTATGTACCTAGCTTGTGTCAGTTGTGCCCTTGGGGTCATCAGTTCAGCCGCCAACACAGTGGTCAAAGTCCAACATCAATATTTATTAACATAGTTAGACACAGCAAAATGTCTTCATTCTGAGGAAGTTATTACACAAGATCTAGATCTACAGCAATATTTCATATTTTGCATCCTAAGTAAATAGTTGATGCTCATGAAGAAGTGTGTAACTTCAGCTCTTTGTGCAAAATATTCCAAAGTAACAAAAACTCTTCTTCTTACAACATTATTCTTCTGTGATGATTTTTCTTCATTTTGCATCTGTATATGCATATTGATGTTCTTTAGAATGTGTCAGATGTTTCTATTGTTGTTAGTCAATTAAAGAGGTTAAAATCCAACACTAATTTTTAAAAATAAAGTATGTGTATAGGGAAATATATTTATAAGTTTTCATCTCTTGAGGACCTTATGAAGGAAGATCAGTTATATATCAATCATATTAAGTATCCATGATTGAAGTTTTTTGTGCTCCCAGGTTAATTTTTGTGACAAGGCCTGGGGTCAAAGTTCAATGTTAGTACAGTAAACAAAGTTTAACATGTTGTCAGGTGATTTCATGAAGGCCAATTTGGTCTGTCTTTTAATTTCTGTCTCAGGTTGGACAATTTACTGTTTGTTACATTTGTAGAGTTGTTTTTTTTTCTTTTTTTTTTTATAAATTGTCACCGCTAAGAAGGTTTGTCACCTTTGTGAAATGATTTTGAAATGTGTTTTAACTAAATGTCTAAACAGAAATACTTTAAAGGGTGATTTAAACCATAAATAATTAATATTTAATCTGTTGGCAATCTAATTAGAATTTTCCCATTATAAACCATGAGTAATGACATTGCTCAAAACAAAACAGTGGCACAACACAGTGTTATAACAATAGTTTTAAAGTATCTTGAAAGAGGTCTTACACAAAAATTTCTTTAGAGTTTAATGTAGCCCTTCGTACATGTTTTGGTTGTGTCAATGAATTCCATTCAGGCAGACAACAGCTACTGCAGGTTCAGTAGAGAACTTGTTTATAATGTGAACAGAATGATGGTAGCTGTAATTACCTGTCAAAGAAATACAGAATCAACAAATCGCATCTCCCAGCATCAGATAGCACACAGATGCTGACTACACTGACAGACAATTTTAGCTTTTTCAGACTGAAAAAAACAAAACAGATTTGCAAACAAATAAGAAATTCTTACTTCCATCCTTCTTCACAAATCCTATACAAATGATTGTACTTTATCTCGTGTCTTTATAGCATCATGAAATTAAATCTATTTATAGGCTATTTGATAATGGGTTGGATTCCAAAATTATTTTGTATTTTCTTTTTGTAACACTTTATATATGTCCTTCTTAAATATTTATTCATCTCACCCTAACACTTTATAATGTCTTAGTATTTCAAATTGTTTTCTTTGTCAGCACATGAAATGTATAATTATGCCATCAAAACTGTTGAAAATATCATAGAAAGTCATACGTTCAGATCCCTGATGACTTTAAAAAATGCTAAAATGCAAAGTGATATCATTGATTTTCAAAATCATTGAACACTATGTATTAATATCATCAATCAAAAAAAAGCTTTCTACTATAATTAGAATATATCGCTACTCCCGACATGAAATATTACGCAATGAATATCACCCTGACAAATTTCAAATGGCATATCTAAGCAACCCAAGAACTTTTTGAGTTCAAATTTTCAGAATTTTCTGGCAAATGGATTTGTCAATCATTTAATATAATTTAGTTAAATTAAGTTGAAATTAATTTTTGGTAAACTCGACAATTTTCACAATAGATCTACCGTACTTATATGTTAGTATGGCACAGAACATAGATATAAGATATTAAAACTCAAATGCGCAGAGCACATTTATGTCTAAACATTGAATACCTATAGCTGAATGAAGTTGCTAATATAAATTATCGAAAGTAAGATATGACTGTCAATGGCCGATTTGAAAAGTATTGTTACAAATCAATGACAATGTTAATCAAAGTTTGTCTTAATTTATGACATTTCACATCAGCATGCACTATATTTTTAATATTTTGTGTTTAGAAAATTTACAGATTTCTTTTAAGTTTAACACTGTTCTGCTTGAAATAAGAAAAGTCTACTCGGTTCCTCAAAAGTGATTTTTGTTATGAAACTTTGCAACTTTTCTTCAATTTGCTTGCTTGGGATCAGCCATATTCCCATCTCTGTTGTCCCAATTATACCTGATATGCGATATAGTCAATCAATATAGAAATATATGAAGTAAGAATTATTTTGATATGCATCTTCTGGCCGTATTTTCCATTCCACTTGTCTATTCAAAAGTACACTATTGATGTTACTAGAATGTGATGGCATGTCTATCTGATGGACAGAATTAGCAATTAGTTTGTAAATTTGTGCTGATGAAAACATTTCCTGGCTTACTTTAAACAGAAACTCTCCTCTCGAATCAGCATATTGACAGATAAAACAGCTTGTGGAGATAAATAAATGAGTACCAGTATACACTCAGAGTGACTGTCGTCTGCTGGCCACTGGCTCTGTCACTTAGTGAACTCTCCAGTCAGTGGAGATAAATTAATGAATATACACTCAAATGACTGTCTTCTGCTCGCCACTTGCACTATCAGTAATGATCGTTCCTTGAATACCGAAATGTGTTTAATGGCATTAAGTATAGCAGATTTTTGCTTTCTTTGAAAGCTTCCAATAAGGAACACTTAAGTAAAGGGAGAGGCTCGATATTTTACTTCAATTGACATGTTTTATCTAATATATTTTCTTGAATGACTTAATAAAAGTTTTGTTTTTAAAAAGCTTTTTTATGAATATGTATATTATCTGGTATGCTGTTTGCAATCCATCAATCTGTCTGTTAACTTTTTCTTGTTCTGCCTGTAATTTTTTCATCTATATAATCCATCCATCCATTTTAAAGTGTGTTGTACATCTAGGGATTAAAGTGTGCAGTGAACCAATAGTCGGCCACTGTGACAATAGTATGCCACTGTGACCTACTTTTTAAATTGTATGAATAAAAAAATGAACTTCTTGTCCACCTCAAACTTTTGAATTGTGCTCAAGGGTTAGAGCTGTGAAACTGGAGAATAGAATGCATTAAGGAGTAGCGGTGTGTCTTAAATCAAAAGTAAGTTGCTGTGACCTGTTTTTTTAAATTTCATAAATATAAAGCTGAACTTCTTGTGTTGGGCTTTAGCTATTAAATAATGAGAGGAAACCTTCCAAATTTGGGTGAATAGGTGTATTTAAACAAAAGTAGATCACTTTTACCTACTTTTAAATTTTTTGCAATTAATAAATCTTAAATTCTTGTGTTGGGCTTTGGCTTTTAAAAAAAGGAGGAGCAGACCTATCATATTTGAAAAATATAGTGCATCTTTAGGTGAAGATGTGTATTTAAACAAAAGTAGATCACTTCAATTCTTGTTGGGGCTTTTGATCAGTGAGGAGAAATTGGAGCTTTGAAATTTCAGAAGATAATGAAATAAGGCATGAACATATGTCATGAATAAAAAAAAAAGTTGCTTTGACCTACTTTTCAAGTTTCAGATAGATAGATTCCTGTTCTGGTTCCCTTGTTTAAATTAGCCATCACAGATATATTATGTGCCCAATGGTGCACTTTAATCTTATGCTGGTGCTGAACTTTATTTATAATGTCTATTTTTGGTTTGAGAATGTCTTTTGTTCTGCTGATTCCATATATTCTTGTTTAAAAATTGTCAAAAAATTTACTTTGACCATATTCAAATATATAAAGCATGATTGGGACAAAAGATGAGTTAGACATGATCAATTTGACTTATTATTTGTCCTCTGTTGTAGTATATTTGTTTACAATTTAAAATTTGTGATTTTCGGCCATTTTCTCTAATTTCTTTATTGGATCATGTGATATGATTTGATAATGATTGATCCACACCAGATGTCACTAAGAGGTTATGTTATTGATTAATGAAGGAACATTTGTCATTATGAGCAGTTAAATACAAAGATTGTTGATGAACTGACAATGTTGTATTATCTATAGATTAGTTTTCTGTCAACCTCAAAGTACATGACTATTATATTGAAGAAAACACAATCTTAAAAGTATGTGATACTATCGCATAAAAAGTTGTTTATGAGCTGGGTTTATTTTAGCTTTACATACAATTTGCATTTCTCTGTAAAAGTATCCTTGTGCTTTTTGTTAATGCCATTAATTCTATGATGGTTTTACATTTATAGTTCACCATTTCTAATAAATGCTCTAGGAAGTAATTACAAGATAAACACAAATCAATTAAAAATTTGTGTTAAAGGTTGTAGGTTCATTTCAATCCCATTCTTAGATAAGAAACAGTGTTTATTATGTTTTGGAGGTCTGGTAAATATTTTGTTATGTCTGTATATTGATTATACACAGTATTGATTATGTAAAAAGAAAATTAAAAACAAGTGTTTGTTCATGGCCTAATGAATGCATTGGGTCAGTCAGGTAAAATTAAGAGAACTACGTATTTCTTGTGAATTTCAAAGAATACTGTTTTTAATATACATGTGTTGCACAGCTATAGACTCTGACTGTTGACATGTAAATATACTAAATATTTATAAGTAAGGCAGTCAATAGAAACATGGGTGGCTACGATATATCACACTTTTATCATCACCCTCCACTACTGAGATAAAACAGCTGTTAAGGTACCATAAAATTATGAAGTGTATTAAGAGCTATTGCAAGTCTAGATCTATTCAGCACTGTGCCACATACTACTGTTAGTTATCTGTACATTTTTACAGCAATCCTAACTCAATCTGGCATCTTGGTCTTTGTTGTAAAGATCTACACAGATTTATGCAAAATAGTGACAAAGCAATGTGTGTAAAATGAGTTATGGACAAGAGTAAAATTTCTGTATGTAACATACTGGTATGTTACTTAGTTATAGTGGGACATTCCCATGCAGCTTCACAATCTGCCATGTTGGAGTACAAATTTAAGAATACAGTGGTATACAACACAGTAACATTCATAAAAACAGCTAAATTGCAATGACCATGGATTTGAAGCAAATCTATCAAATGATTTTGATAAGTTACAATATCAAATTCTTACTATGACAAAAAGCTGAATGACAAATATGGTTGTTGTAATTCATAAACTGTATCCAGTATAGAGCTGTTTAAATTACAATCTATACATTTTCATAATCAGTCATGTTTGAGTGCATTAATTTAAGAATATACAGTATAACCTTCTTATATTGCTCCTCATTTCTTTTTTCCACCTCACTTATCGCCAATGTTTTTGGGAGTCCCTTTTTTATTTCACCTTTAATATCATTATAAGATTCCCTCACCAAAATTTGGCTGAACAAATGGTAGCGTCAAGGTTTCACTGTACAGTCTGAAGTCGTGATCTACAAAATTTTCCTTAATCTTTGTGTTGGACACAAAAACCCTTTATTCAACACCACATATATTTTATGCTGTTATCTAAGTTAGGCAAAGGTGACAATTTTAACTATAATAATTAAATTTGTTATGTCACAATTTGTGTATGCTGCAGTAAAATTTAGACAGTCTTGAAGAAACCTGGACATTTGATTATAAAATAGTAAAGAGATTCATGTATAAAAAAAGAATGTGTTAATTAGTTAAATTAAAAGCTAGTTCTTCCAAAAAAAATCCCCCAAAAATTGAAATACATGTATTTGTTTTGAAGTTGCCCCATTAATGACATAACTTATAATGTACATGCATGAACTTGTTTGCCATTACTATTCTTATGTGCCAATTATTAAAGAAAGCTAATATGAACTGATGAACAAATGTTAACACAATTTCACATTTATATAGATCTTATGTATGGATTGTATATAAGTATCTACTTTTCATTCTGTTGTAGTGGTCAAGGTCACAGGAATGTCAAGGTCACAGGAATGCCACCGTCTGGTTTTCTTGTATATTACTGATCGGTGTATAGAATACCGTTCTTTTGGCTTAACCTTGTTATACATGCATGGCAGAGTCTACTGTGTTCAAGCCAAAACATAGTTTGCTGGAGTGTTTTCACATTTTGTTTTTTCTTTCAGACAGAATAAAGACTTGGTACCTTTTTAAACTTACACTACTTGATAATAAACAGTATTGTGGAATTCTACATGTACATTCTCAGTGCACATGTCTTTCTCTTTTTGTCCTCTTTTAGTTTCTATATGTTTATGGTAGCCAAAACTCCATGTTTAGTACTATATAAATAATATATCATTGTTGATAGCAAATATTCTCTTATATTCCTTATTCAAATTAAAATAAATTAATGAAGATTTTAAAAACAAAAAGCTAAGAATAAGAAATTAAAATGTCTGAAGATTTATTTGTATTTTTGGGAGCTCTTTATTGCATTCCTCCTGATTTCGTAGTTATTATAGAATAAGAGACCTAGAATGGAATATAGAGATTAAGCTTATAAGACTATATTGTTTCTTTGTGTTAAGGTATCAGACTATATTGTTTCATTGTGTGAAGGTTTAAGACTATATTGTTTCATTGTGTGAAGGTATAAGACTATATTGTTTCATTGTATGAAGGTATAAGACTATATTGTTTCATTGTGTGAATTTATAAGATTATATTGTTTCATTGTGTGAAGGTATAAGATTATATTGTTTCATTGTATGAAGGTATAAGACTATATTGTTTCAATGTGTAAAGGTATAAGACTATATTGTTTCATTGTGTGAAGGTATAAGACTATATTGTTTCATTGTGTGAAGGTTTAAGACTATATTGTTTCATTGTGTGAAGGTATAAGACTATATTGTTTC
>JAUMGZ010202054.1:0-12484 GCA_032359645.1 Pododesmus macrochisma | reverse complement strand
CTTACATTGTGTATCAAATGATAGACTTGGTGAGTTTTCACCTGATTATGTCCATATAACCAACTTACATTGTGTATCAAATGATAGACTTGGTGAGTTTTCACCTGATTATGTCCATATAACCAACTTACATTGTGTATCAAATGATAGACTTGGTGAGTTTTCACCTGATTATGTCCATATAACCAACTTACATTGTGTATCAAATGATAGACTTGGTGAGTTTTCACCTGATTATGTCCATATAACCAACTTACATTGTGTATAACTCATTTATCATGTGTATAGCCCTATAGTGTAAAGCTGGTGAATAGCCATAGTCAAGTATAACTCATTTATCATGAGTATGGCCCTATAGTGTAAAGCTGGTGAATAGCCATAGTCAAGTATAACTCATTTATCATGTGTATAGCCCTATAGTGTAAAGCTGGTGAATAGCCATAGTCAAGAATAACTCATTTATCATGTGTATGGCCCTATAGTGTAAAGCTGGTGAATAGCCTTAGTCAAGTACCGGTATAACTCATTTATCATGTGTATAGCCCTATAGTGTAAAGCTGCTGAATAGCCATAGTCAAGTATAACTCATTTATCTTGTGTATGGCCCTATAGTGTAAAGCTGGTGAATAGCCATAGTCAAGTATAACTCATTATCGTGTTTATAGCCCTATAATGTAAAGCTGGTGAATAGCCATAGTCAAGTAAAACTCATTATCGTGTTTATAGCCGTATAGAGTGAAGCTGCTGAATAGCCATAGTCAAGTAAAACTCATTATTGTGTTTATAGCCCTATAGTGTAAAGCTGGTGAATAGCCATAGTCAAGTATAACTCATTATCGTGTTTATAGCCCTATAGTGTAAAGCTGGTGAATAGCCATAGTCAAGTATTACTCATTATCGTGTTTATAGCCTTATAGAGTGAAGCTGCTGAATAGCCATAGTCAAGTAAAACTCATTATCGTGTTTATAGCCTTATAGAGTGAAGCTGCTGAATAGCCATAGTCAAGTATACTATTGCAAAAAGGAGATATACATATAATATATTTTATAGACTTGTGAAATATTTTTGTATTGTACCATATGAACTGGAATATTACAGGAAAGCAACTTTTGTTGTATAAAGCAATTAACAACTTGTGTTTTTGATAATATTTTTTGCAGTAATCCTCAAATCTAATTGTGCTAAACATAATTTAATCCTAATTTTTGAAAATATATCAGATACCAACGATAGATGTACAATCAAAGGATGGCAAGAAGCCTTCTAAAGTTGTGGGGAATATTGATTTCCGTGGAGTTCACTTCATTTATCCTGCAAGACAGGAGGTCAAGGTAACTATGGAAACATCACCACTTACAATGAACCCAAAATGATCTGTATTTTAGTTCATATGAGTGTATACAATAAACTTTGTCGCACTGCAAATAAATTTGTCAGCATTTGATTTGTCGGTTAGCCCGCATAAATTCCTGTATGACCCTATAAAAATTCATGTTCAAAAAAAAGACGTCATAATGCAGCTCCTCATTGTGACACCCATAAACTTAAAAACAAATGACGTCATGATGCAGCTCCTCATTGTGACACCCATAACCTTTAAAACAAATGACGTCATAATGCAGCTCCTCATTGTGACACCAATAAACTTTAAAACAAATGACGTCATGATGCAACTCCTCATTGTGACACCCATAACCTTTAAAACAAATGACGTCATGATGCAGCTCCTCATTGTGACACCCATAAACTTTAAAACAAATGACGTCATGATGCAGATCCTCATTGTGACACCCATAAACTTTAAAACAAATGACATCACAATGCAGCTCCCATTGGAATTGTTTGCTTCTTTGTATTTGAATCCTAATGTACTTGCATATGAAGAAGGATTTGCTATGTGACAAATTCATCATATAGGTTTTAGGCAGGTTATATCAGCCCATATCATCTGCCTAAAACCTATACAACTAATAATATGGCCTATGTTTACACTGTATAACTCTGCTGTCATGAGAGCTTTTGATTAAATAAAAAATTAAAAAAGTAGGTCACTCTGACCTCTTGTGACCTAGGTTTTTCACTTTATTGACTCTTAGACTTTGTGTTTAAATATAAAATAAAACAGTAAATCGAAAATCCAAGACGATATTCTAGGCCGTACGTCCATGGACATTGGCAACTCCTACACTCATAAAACTTCATATGTAGTTACAGTTTAAGGAGTAGTACATATTTATATTAAAGGTAGGTCACTGTGACCTATATTTTTTGCCTTATCTTTGGATGCTACGAAATTGTTATTCCCACAAGCTATAAACATTTGCTTAAGTATTTGGGAATGTGCATGTTTTACAAATATTCTCTAGTTTCTTGTAAATTGGAACTAAATCCCTTTCCTTTTCTAGCAGTTAAAGTTTTCAAAAATAATTTTCAAACTAGATTTTTGCTTTTGTGCATAATGTTATTAGAGAATGTTACTCAAATAGTTTTAAAATTATTTCCTTTTAATTTTGCAGGTGATAAATGGTGTTACTCTTCATGTGGCCGCTGGTAAAACTGTGGCCCTTGTTGGATCTAGTGGGTGTGGTAAGAGTACCATGGTACAACTTTTACAAAGGTTCTATGACCCCATAGATGGGCAGGTATGTTTTAGAATAATTGTATTATCTGGATAATGTTAAACAGTTGCAGCTCTTCCCATTGGAGTTATTATGGTAGCTCTTCATTTGTTATCATCTTTTTCAATACTATCCATGAAATCACCCAAGACAAAGTGAAGCCACTTATATTTACTACTATATAAGAGTGTTGGTTCTTTTTCTGAAACCAAAATTTTAAAGGAAATTTAATCAACCTAATCAAGAAATTAAAGCTTGTCTTTTAGGTTTTCAAGATAGCCGGCATATTGACTTTCATAGTATAACATACATATAGACACACCATAGTACACACACTCAAAATATTTCTGCAAATAAACAACCAATTTTTGTGTGACCTCTTTTAATTTTATGAATTAATTTCTTATAGATCTTGATTGATGGAGAAGACATTAAAACTCTGAACTTACAATGGTTAAGACAACACATTGGTATTGTCAGCCAGGAACCTGTTTTATTTGGTACAACCATCGCAGAGAACGTTAAGTATGGCAGAGAGGATGTCACTGAGGAGGAGATAGTGAGTGCAGCAAAGATGGCCAATGCCCATGACTTTATCATGAATCTACCACAGGTATTTAGCATTCTTGTCAATTTTTATTTTTTTCCTGTTAAATATATATCCAGAGTTCGAGCCTACAAAAAATTAATTTCAATAAGTTTGATTTATGTAAAAAGTAGATAGATCATTGTTGAAATGCTAAAGATCCAAATAAGATACAAGCATACAAAGTCCCAAAAATTTAAAGCTTTATAGCTACAAATCATAGTTAAAGAAAATAAGTAAATGCCCATGCTGTTAAATCAAAATTAGGCCATCTTCAACCTGGCCTAAATTATCTATTCTGATAAATACTGTTGTTTGAAATATACATTTTTATGTGTAAATGTATGCTATAACTTATATATATATATATATAGAGTACTTGACTTGATAATTATTTTGTTGTTAGCAAGCACACTTGAAAAAGTAAATCAAAATTCCAAAAAATTGAATTGAATTGAAATCATGATGTTTAATTCAATAACTCATTTTCAAGATTAGAGTTCAGATGATGATTCAATCATATGCTTTCTTTACCAGAAATCTGAGAACTTTCATGATTGTCCTTATTTTTTTGACAGAAATATGAGACATTGGTTGGAGAGAGGGGTGCACAGTTAAGTGGTGGTCAAAAACAAAGAGTAGCCATTGCCCGAGCTCTTGTCAGAGATCCTAAAATACTTCTGCTTGATGAGGCTACGTCTGCTCTTGATACTGAAAGTGAGGCTGTTGTACAGGAAGCTTTAGACAAGGTGAGATAACTCTTTTGCAATAAGATAACTGAAATCTTTTATGATGTTAAATGTCGAAACTATACTAGGATCAGGTTTTCCATTCGTCCGTCTGTCCGCCTTTCTGTGGACACAACTATGTTTGACTACTCCTTTAACTGAATTCAAGGACACTTGGTACAATTTATCACCACATCCTGCAAAGGTGCGTAATCTATATAAAGTTGAGTTACCACCCTATTTAACAGAGATATGGCCCTTTATAAAAATTGATTTTTTGACACAACTTAGTTCGACTATTCATACCTCCCCTTTCAACCGAATTATTGCCCTTTATCAAAATTCCTTTGTACATCTACTCCTCCTAAACTACAGAATTGCTTTAATGAAACTTGCTACAATTTATGGCCACATCCTCTAGAGGTGCTTAATCTATATTAATTTCAGTTACCACCTTATTTAACAAGACTTATGGTCCTTTATTAAAAATAGATTTTTTGACACAACTTTGTTCGACTACTCATCCTTAAGTACTGCACTGATTGAAATTGAACTTGCTACAATTTATCACCACATCCTGCAGAGGTGTGTATTCTATATAAATTTGAGTTACCTCCCTTTTTGTACTCTCATCGAAAGACAGGGTGTGTTACGTTATCACGTTAGCGGGCGGGTGGTGGTCGCACAGTGTCGAGTAATTTTAGACAGATCAACTTCAAACTTAACAAAAAATTTAAAGGCCATAAAGTCTCAGATGAGTTCGATATTGACAATTTTTTGTTTGTAAATTAATATGGCCCTTTGTTTACCAATATCTTTAGTAATTTATAACATATTTCACAAAACTTCATAAGCAGGTTCATTACCTCAAAAGCTTGGATGAGTTCAATGAACATTATTTTCTGATTGTAATATTGGGAGTTACCGCCCTATGTTACTGGCAAGAGTCACCCACCAGTAGTGTCTGCTAAATATCTTGAGTAATTTTTAACAAATCAACTTCAAACTTCACAAAAAAATGTAAATGGCTATAAAATCTCAAACAAGTTTGATATTGACAATTTTTCGTTCGTAAATTTAAGAGTTATGGCCCTTTGTTGCCAAAATGTTGTCCCCTAAATATCTTTTGTAATTTTTAACTTATTCGCAGGAAACTTCATAAGCTGGTTGCTTACCTTAAAAGCTTAGATGAGTTCGATGGCCCTTTGTTTCCGTCAAGAGTCGCCCACCCGCAGTGTCCCCTCATTATCATGAGTAATTCTTGACTGATCAACTTTAATCTTCATAACACCTTTTGTCAACCTCTTGTTAATAATTGCACACGGGCGTATTGTACTCCACTTCCCGGTGGCCTTGTTTAGAGAGCTATGGCCCTTTATCAAAAAAAACCTTTGCAAGTCTACAGCTCCTGATGTACTGAACTGATTTAAATGACACTTGTAACAGTTATCGTCTTATCCTGCAAAGGTACATAATTTGTAAAAAATTGAAATACCTCCCTTTTAAACAGAGTTATGGCCCTTTATCCATTTTTTGTAATCTTCTACTATTAAACTACTACACTGATTTAAAAGATACTTGATGATAGATGATTTATTCGTACACAGTGCAGATGTTCGTAATCTTTACAAGATACCTCCTTTTATTTACAAAATTATGGCCCCTGGCTATTTTTAAGGGAGCGCCTTTTAACAAAATTATAAGCATAACTGATGTCATGAAATACATAACTTGCCGAAATCTGAACCCTGCCGACAGCTCTAGTTGTACCTACATTTGCTTATTTTTGCATTTGGTAAATTTCATGAATTTGTGTGGAGAATAATTTCAATGGAATATAATATACTAGAAGTATGTATTTCAGACACCATATAGAACTAAAAATGTTCATATGTCTTAACTTAACCACCAAAATTCATTGAAGTAACAAAAACGACCTAGCAGCAGACTTTTTGAGCATGCCAGGGTATCTGAAAAAATGAACTTATACTTCTAGCTGGCCTAATGGTTTTGAAGGACTTAAAGAAATGTTTAGATAGAGTTATATATATTTTCCTAACCCAGTAGAACTGAACACTCATTTCAGTACATTGTTGTTTTACTAGGCACGTGCTGGCAGGACAACCATTGTGATCGCTCACCGACTGTCAACTATCAAAACGGCAGACACCATTGCTGGTTTCAAGGATGGAATGATCGTTGAACAGGGTACTCATGATGAGCTAATGGCAAAAGGTGGTGTTTACAATCAGCTTGTTACATTACAGGTAAGGTTAAAAACCATTAATTATACAGGTTTCATTGGAGAAATCTCAAAACCAATTAGTCGTATGTGTTTTTAGTCCATCTGGACCAAAAGTTCAAGTTGGACTTTTCTCATACAAATCCCGTCAGTTGATGTTAACTTTTCACATTTTCGACTTCTCCTAAACCACTGGGCCATTTCACCCAAACTTGGTAGGAAGTATCCCTAAGGGAAGGGGATTCAGATTTCAAATGAAGGGGCTCAGGCCAAAAGGGAGAAAATTAAAAAAATCTTCTCAAAAACTAGAAGTTCTAGAGTTTAATGCTTTGGTGTGTAGTAACTTTAGTCCATGGAGAACCAAGTTTGTTCAAGACCTGACCCTGGGGTCAAAAATAGGTTATGTGATATGGGGTCAAAGTTCAACACTGTTTATATATAGCAAATATGTTAACATTTCACATTTTCTACTTCATGTCCAAAACAACTGGACCAATTTCTTCCAAATGTTGAAAATTTGACAAAATTTCAAATATCTAATTATCTAACTAGATGGCCTAGAGCTTAATGCTTTGGTATGAAGTAACTTTAGGGCATTGAGAAAATAGGTCACTCGTTTTGGGGTCAAAATTTAACACTATATATTTAGCTTATACATTAACTTTTCGACTTCTTGTCCAAAACATCTAAACCTGTTTCATCAAAACTTTGTCCTAAGGGGGATGGGGTTCAAACTTGTTGAGGAGACCCCGTTTTTAGGGGGTGCCACTTGGGGTCCATATTGGGAAAATTTGACAAAATGTCAAAAATCTGCTTGTAAACTAGAAGGCCCAGTGTTTATAATTAATGCTTTATTATGTAGTAGCTTTAAGGCATGGAGAACCATGGAGTTTTTTCAAGGCATGGCCCTGGGGCCAAAAGCCTTCAAATTCCAAAATTTACTTATCGGCCTATTTCGTCCAGATTGCCATTAAGGCCCAATTGGCCTCTTGTTATAATTTTTCAAACAAATTTTTTTTAGATGAGTTAAAGATAGATAATGGCAAACCTGGTTTATCCTCTTTATGTGAGCAAAATAGTTTTTTGTATGAGACATTTCACCATGTTCCTAGAGGAGTTAACAAATGACTATATACTGTAGAATCAGAATTATTCGTTGGGCTAAAATTTCGTTGTTTTGAAAATAAAGTGATTTCGTTGACATAATATTTCGTTGAAAATACTTCAGGTGTTCTTTTTAAAAGGTATGTGAAAAATTTCGTCATGGTTTTAATTTCGTCGATCTTTCACAACAACGAAACAAACGAAATTAAAACCACAACGAAATTTTCTGATTCTACAGTATACAGTTATTATTCAGACTGTCCACTATATATTGATTTAAAGTTTGTAGTGTGGACACATGATAACTCATTGTTTTCTTGTTTTTCTTTATTTCAGACAAAGAAGGTTGATGAAGAAGGTATGCTGAGATCAAAACTTAAAAACATTGTCATTGTTACATTTATGCTATCTTCATGAGTTCTCTTAGATTTTATAAACTCATTAGTTTTACTAAACCAGTTGCTTAACTAATCAAGTATTTACTTTTTCAACAAGTGAAATATTCCTCAAAGAACTTTTATGTTTTTATTTTAATGAAATTTTAGTTTTGGTAGGATCTGTATTTTTTCATAAGTCAATACAGGATAATTAAGTTGTGACTATTTTGTAATATAACTTCAGCAACACTTTGATTTATTCTAGTTGAATTATGATACTTGTTTAGTGTCTCCATTTTTATGAAATTATAGAAATTTCTTTCATTGCATGACGTGACCAATCAAATTATCCTTTATCTTTGTAGTTTTGAGTAACTCAAACTAATAATTACAAAGTGATGTATGTTATGTTAGTGAAAATAAGTAATTCTCTAAAAAATTTGAGGTATTTCATTGTGTTGATATGAAAATATAATATTACCTGTGCGTATTAACTATGGATTAGCATTAGTAATACACTATGGGAACTAATGTTACCTCTTACTAATATATGCTTATAGCTTCTAACTAATACATAATCACAGACAACATACATGTAACCGTATACATGAATCAGATGATGATATTCTCTGTTTTACTTATATTACATTTTCAAGTGACGTAAGATATTCTTGATCATTTCTGCACGTGAATGTATATATTAAGCATGCAGCTCTGAAAACATTCCATCCACTGACAAGTACGAGAATGGACTGTCATCCTTGACACACTTTTGATATATTACATGTACACAGCTTTGTTTAATGTTTGATCATGCGAATGCTTTCCTACTTAACAAAAACAGTACAACTAGTTAAAGCAGCCTGATACACAAAACGTCAAACATATAAATACATGTATATATAAAGCATGCTTAATACTTGTACATAATGTCTGCATACATACATTAGACAAGTTGTGATGGTAACAATTATAGTTGTCTGAAAGTGCAGACATAAGACCATTCAATTTAATTCTTTGATGCTATTTATTCCATGGTATAAGGAATTCTTTATATGGGGATATTTAAGATTAAAAATAATTAAATGAATCCAGTTACATATAAAGTTATGTATTTTGTCATGTGATTTTACTTAAGTCACGTTCTTGTGTATATAACAATGTTAATCTCTGGGAGTGGATGATGGACAGATTTTCAGGGAATTGTCTGGTTAGATGACAATCTGTATTGACTGAAATTGTATTAGTAGAAGCTAAACAAAATCTTTTAAATAAATCTATAGGGAGGTGTTTTTCCCAAAGATAAGAATGTATTAGAAAGTTCATTTGCTTGAAAACTTGCAGCTACCATTTTAATGTTGTTACAAAAATTTAAATAAAAAAATAAAAACATAAAAAAAACTGCCACAGAATATCAAATTAAATTGTTTTGAGGTTATACACAAATATGGAGTTTGTGTCACTTGACAACTTTATTTTTGTGAAAAAGAAAACATAATGAAAATCTGTCCACTTATTTCTGTTTCTGTGTTTTGTTTTGTATGTTTGAATTTGGTCTCATTCACATTATAACTTTATTTCATTGCACATGGTCAGAAAAGACTGTTTTGTATCCACAACTTGCTATTCCAGCTAAAAACTATGTCATTTTATAAAAGCTCAAACCGTAGAATAGACAGATTTTTTATCAGATAGATCTGCCTTGGATATATTCAAAGAATGCAAGCTGAAGCTTGGATTGAAAAAACATTGTCAAAAGATAATTTAATGATGAAAATATTTTATTACGTGTTTCAGTACTGAATGCCATTACTGGTTTGCGTGGAATTTTGCACTGTCTATGTCAGCTGACTTCTTGAATTCAGGTGGTTTAGTTGCGGATACATAACATTCTGGTGCTGTAGAGTGGTTTTAACGTGTACATGTATATCTCATATTTATCCTCTCTTTTCATGCTTCTTTGGATATCAACATTGCTAGTTAACGAAGGTACAGTAGATATTAAATACACTGTTATTTTAATTTAGATAATTATTCAATAATTCTTAAAATTGGTCAAGGAGATAACGTATAAAGGCAGTTACAAAACGTTGACAGTTAAGATAATTATAAATTAGGGAAAAAATCTCAGCCTGCATGGTACATTTTATATCAGTCAAATTGAAGTTAATATAATGAGAATTTAAAATATAAGTAGGATAATTTATTAGGGAACAGATGACTAAAAACTGAATGTAATTTTTACTATTGAATGATGAAACTTTTTGTCTGAATTTATTTTTTGGAAAATTAGAAAGTTTTTGTTTAATTATCCGTAAAGAGACTTCACTTTCTCAATTCTGTTAAACAAAAAAGTCATTTGTGGATTAACAATGTAAAGTTATGATAATTTAAGGAGTCTTATATAAAAACTCATTTCCTTTTACTTGAAGCTAATGAGATTGAATCTCAACATATGTATAAATAGAACAAGTTGATTAGTAGAAACCATTACGTTATCTGGCATTGTATTCAATCACAATACAACTTATATCTTCTTTACTAACATAAAAACTGGCTAGTTATCTTTAAGCTTGTTATCTGTAGTAAAAAAAATAATAGAATAAGATTTTTCAGTACACATATATCTATATCAAGATTTGTCTCATAGTTTGCCTTTTCATTTGATACATTTTTTGTGAACTAGACTCATACTTATACTAATTGATCATGTTTTTTCTCTACCTTTTTTCTTGACTCGCTTGGATCTGGTTGCTGCCGGTTATACCATTTATACATTACGCTTTAAATGAACATTTATTGACACTGGTTGAATTTTGGTCACTTTTGAACTGAATTTAATATGTGAAATTCTCTGTGGATTGATGATAATATCTCTGTGATTTTATCCAACATTAGACATTGAAGGTAAAGTAAAAACACTTCATTAAAACATATTGATTGTGCACATTGTTCATGGTAAACTATTTTACTTGACAATAATTGTTCAAACTTTTAAACACCATTAATTAGCATAGTTAGTAATTAGCACCATTTATTAGAAGGTATTAGAACTGTAGATAGTTATATAGCTATTAGGTGTTGGCAAAATAGCTTCTTAGCAAGAGTAAAGATACACACCTTATATATGCTCATCCTTAAGAAAGTGTTCAAGTTTGAACAATGTACTTGCTGGTTTTGCCTTATGCTCTTGTAAGTTAATGTTAAATGATAGTTGGTAAAATACTTGTGTCCATATATTTATCCTTTTCTCTCTGATATTCTGTTTGTGATTCATTCATAGTTACATCAAGAAAAGTGAACTATTAAAATCTGAAATATTTGGAAATAAGTCGTTTTGCAAATTGACATTGCAAATATTTCTTCACTCCATACTTTCATGAAAGTTAATTAAGTGATTTATGTTGTTGAAAAATATGTGGGCATAATTAATGCATGTTCTTGTGTAAATTGTTTTACCTTTGATTTATAAGTTTATAATTGACATATTTACAAAACCATTTTCACAGAGGAAGCCCTAATAGCTGAATACACAGGAGGGGACAGTCAGAAATCTCCGTTGAAACGTCTACTTTCCACCACATCTGACACTGGTAAAGAGTTAGAGCCCCTGAAAGAAGAAGAAGAAGAAACATACAAAAAAGTAGGTATCTCCACCAGAAGAATGTTTTCCTCAAATAATCTGTCATGTATCTCTAATATCTTACCCATACAGTTAGTTCTTATCCCTGTTCTCTCGCCAATAAGGTTGTTAGTTTGTATCTAAACTCTCACCAATAAGGTTGTTAGTTTGTATCTAAACTCTCACCAATAAGATTGTTAGTTTTATCTACACTCTCACCAATAAGGTTGTTAGTTTGTATCTAAACTCTCACCAATAAGGTTGTTAGTTTGTATCTACACTCTCACCAATAAGGTTGTAAGTTTGTATTTAAACTTTCACCAATAAGGTTGTTAGTTTGTATCTAAACTCATCCATAAGATTGTAAGTTTGTATCTAAACTCTCACCAATAAGGTTGTTAGTTTGTATCTACACTCTCACCAATAAGGTTTTTAGTTTGTATTTAAACTTTCACCAATAAGGTTGTTAGTTTGTATCTAAACTCATCCATAAGGTTGTTAGTTTGTATCTACACTCTCACCAATAAGGTTGTTAGTTTGTATCTAAACTCATCAATAAGGTTGTTAATTTGTATCTACACTCTCACCAATAAGGTTGTTAGTTTGTATCTAAACTCATCAATAAGGTTGTTAATTTGTATCTAAACTCTCACCAATAAGGTTGTTAGTTTGTATTTAAACTTTCACCAGTAAGGTTGTTAGTTTGTATATAAACTCTCATCAATAAGGTTGTTAGTTTGTAAATAAACTCTCACCAATAAGGTTGTTAGTTTGTATTTAAACTCTCACCAATAAGGTTGCCAGTTTGTATCTACACTCTCACCAATAAGGTTGTTAGTTTATATCTAAACTCTCACCAATAAGGTTGTTAGTTTGTATCTACACTCTAACCAATAAGGTTGTTAGTTTGTATATAAACTTTCACCAATAAGGTTGTTAGTTTGTATCTAAACTCTCATCAATAAAGTTGTTAGTTTGTATCTACACTCTCACCAATAAGGTTGTTAGTTTGTATTTAAACTTTCACCAGTAAGGTTGTTAGTTTGTATCTAAACTATCATAAATAAGGTTGTTAATTTGTATCTAAACTCTCTCCAATAAGGTTGTTAGTTTGTATCTAAACTCTCATCAATAAGGTTGTTAGTTTGTATCTAAACTCTCACCAATAAGGTTGTTAGTTTGTATCTAAACTCTCACCAATAAGGT
>JAUMGZ010202043.1:0-12484 GCA_032359645.1 Pododesmus macrochisma | reverse complement strand
TCACTGCTCCAAAACAGTCCAAAACTGCAATCACTGCTTCAAAACAGTCCAAATATGTCAATCATGCACTGCTACAATACAGTCCAAAAATGTCAATCACTGCTACAAAACAGTCCAAAAATGTCAATCACTGCTCCAAAACAGTCCAAAACTGCAATCACTGCTTCAAAACAGTCCAAATATGTCAATCATGCACTGCTACAAAATAGAACATGCTATTTCTAAACCTTTTCCTAACTATCATTGAATGAGTGACACTAAAACATTCAGGTGATTTAGATTTATACTCAGACATGTTAATTCCAAACAATGGTAACGTTATTTACAAAAATACTTATATGTTTTAATTTCTTTCCTTTTAGTTTCGTTTTTAAGCTTTTTTATTTAAAATTACCTATATTCACAGTATTTTCATAGAATCTTGTCCAAAAAAATTTCTTATTTCGTTTTCCCCCTTATCAACATAAAAAAGACACGTCACATTTGCAAAGCTATATTCCCTGGATCAGGTAACTATAAAATGAAAAGACTACAAAATGTGAAGGTGTTTTCCAATGCCGGCAAATTAAAAGCGTCCCTACCTTTAGTTTGTCTTTGAACTGGCTGACTTCCTGGTCATTATTATTAGCTCCCGCCGTACTGGCATGCTCGTGTTGCTGTGCGTTCTAAAAATACATGAAAAATAGCAACATGTATTGGTAACCGCGTCAGCATTTGTTAATACATACAATACAACATCAAGATAATACAAAATAATGGTTGTTGTCGAGGCTGTTAGTGTTTACTACACACAGATCAATGATCTATACCCTTAGAATGGGCCTTTTGTTGATGTAATCAATGACCACAAAGGTAATAGCCATATGATTATTTAATATTCTCTCCTCAACAAGATCTATTGATTTTCTTTGTAGCTACGAGGAAGGAAAAGCCTGATTTGTTGAGAATTTTGTATTGTGTTTTTGTATATTTAATTAGAGAAGTCGATTAAGGTAGAACAATGTGAAGACTGAATCGGGTTTTTTTGGGTCTAAATATTGTGGCGTTAAAAATGTTTTAATTGCAGTTTTTTATGGCACCTGAAGTTTACTATCGAGATATTCTGAGGCTCATATACACTACTAAACTAGCCTCTATGTACAGCTAGTGTTATAACAAGTACTCATTCGAGTAATTACAGGGCTAGAATGATTTTTCCATTAAATATTTACAAAGCGAACAACAACACATCTAACAAAATCATTATCTGAACAAAATAAACAAATCCGTACAATAAGACGTCTGAACGGTATGGTTTGAATAAGAAGGCAGGTATTTCGTAATATCGTACTACACACACAAAACTATCACATTTACAGTCATTTAAAAACATAATAGGAGCTTGTCGCCACCGTTGGATCCACGCCTGTATATACGCATTACAATTTAAACTAAAAATTTAGACATATCAGAATATTTTTATGACAGGTGCCTGCCACAGTGCATGTCTAGATACACACACTATCTAGTATGTAGAGGTATATAGTGTCATTCTGAAGATATAGTAAAACTATTATTCAATATGATACATTGGTATACTCATGTCTTAATCAGACGCATGCACCTGCATAAACGCCTATAAAGTGCTGGCCAGTATATAACACAGTATAGTGCTATACAACCCTAGAGAAATATCATTTTACACACACTGTATCAGAAGGCAGGACCTAACGAGACGTAATAACTCTACACAAAAGACAGCCGCAACAAAACTAGGAATTAAAACATACTCAACATTGGAGAACCTGTTCATGTTCAAATACTAAATAGTGTGAATAAGATTACATGCAAATTATCTCCCCTTGACAAAATCAAAATGGTCTTATTTCCATCATAATTTTCAAATATGGGGAGAATCACAGCACCAAAAATGCAATCAAAACATAAACTCTTAATGAAGTTTAATATTTCTTACTCCAATAATGTAATAAGAAACATGCCTTGACTTTTAGTTTTAAATATGCATAAATCATTGAATATTTACACTCCTAATGACGTAATTACTGCTGCACCTACACAGACTGTACGTTGTATGCAGTCTACATACTACATATAAAGGTATTCCATTGAATTTTAAGAAACCTTGATTTATGTAAAAAATTAAGTCAACTTATAATGCCTGCTAGGTACACACATGTTCCTGTTATTAAATTCAAAAATCATATTTATAAGAAACCAGTGGCAGTTGGTATTTCTGAGAGCTACTTCCTTTTATTACTAAATTCTTATTTTGTATCTAGACATTTGTTTGAAATATTTGAAATAAGATCATTAGAGTAAATGCAGTATACAAGGAAGGAATAGGTTAAGTTATTTAAGTACAACATTTTGGTTTCAGCTGGCCTTCCTCCCTCCAGACTGCACTTTGTTATGTATGACACATTCAGCTAAAATGCATAGCAGTAATATAAAACCATTAAATGACATTTTACAAGACTTGTAATTTGATATTAGTTCTGGTTCGTTTTTTTCCCTACGTGTCCCACAATTTTTCCTTTGTATTGCCAAAGTTCAAGGATTTACGACTTTCAAATAGCGTCTTTTTTATATTTAAGAACTCTTTTATAATAATATAGGCAAAAAGTGATATGCCTAAAGTATAAAATCTTACAAGGTTTTTTTCTTTTCTATCTTATTTTATGTGACACACCCTGTATTTTGTGTATTATTGGATTCATTTTGTGTGAGTTCTTTTTAAATAAAGCAAATTACTAAAAAAAAATCCATTAAAAATTATAATAAATGAATTAATTAATGAGACAAATAAAAGTGACATTGACCACAATGCCTTCTTATAACTCCATTTTTCCTTCGTAAAATATTAAACAGGATAGGTATGGGCATATCATATTGAATATACCTCCAGCTGAATCAATAAGAATCCTGTGTTTCATTCAGACAAATTATTTATGAAGCTAAATACCACAGAAAGCGAACCATAAAATTTATGTAAATTTTGATGGGTGAATTCGCAGCTGTTAAGTGTTTAATGGTCTCTTTTCCATGGGTAATAAGAAAGGCTTGCATACGCAGAAAGGTTTATCTCTTATTTACAAAGGTCTTGAATTAGAATGTTTAAACCGGATGTGAGAATGATATCTG
Organism: Pododesmus macrochisma; assembly: GCA_032359645.1. Lineage (NCBI taxonomy): Eukaryota > Metazoa > Mollusca > Bivalvia > Pectinida > Anomiidae > Pododesmus > Pododesmus macrochisma. The sequence continues at coordinate 9,343 of JAUMGZ010202043.1, read as the reverse complement.
ATCTTATAATCAATATTTTTAGGGCCCAGCTTTTATATTGGATTACAAGTTAAAAAATTTCTCAAATTAAAAAACAAAAATTCCCACAGGTCAAACACCTAGGGCCCAGCTTTTTAATTGGATTACAAGTTAAAAATTTCTCAAATAAAAAAAAAATTCCCCACAGGTCAAACACCTTGGAACATTCTGCAAAAAAGTATGGAAGCAACCTTATCACATGTCCCAGCAAACTTTTTTCTATCTTTACTCTCCACAAAATGTTTTGTTTAAAAAAAATTGCCAATTCTACATCATGAAAAGAGAAACAGCGTACTATAAAAACCAAATTTTTTTTTAACTAACATTCAGGAAAGTTGACATAGAAAATAGCCTACTCTGTGTGAAGCTATTTATACCCATTACCAGAATTAAATAAAATCACATTAAAATTGATACATTTATTACATACAGCTTGTACTTGCAGGTATTAAGTTTACAAAAGTTCAATTTTAAATTTTTTATCTTCTTCATTATGATTGGATGATAATATAGCACATGACCTTGCAAGATTCAAATCTACTGGTTCAATTTATTTAAGACAAAAGGGAGACAACTCTTTCAATTCTATTATCACACTAATCAAAGTTACTTTTTACTTGATCAAGTATGCTCTCATACAAAACATACTTTGACATTTGATTGTAGGACAATTATAGATAATTAAAATAATTGCAACTACATCTCCTTACGGCACACAAACTGAAGAAAATTTTGCCATGCACAAACTGAGTGACTGTACAATTTCCACACAACAGCACACCATGTTTTGATGTAAACTTCCTAAAACGTTAAAAATCTTTAAAAAGCTTAGACCTAAAATGACATGAAATCTACATGTCCATATGTATACTTACCTCGGTAAGTACAATGACATGTTATATCATGTAACACCTGAAACTTTATATCCTTGTAGTTTGGGCGTTTTTTCTACTCTACGTTTAAAACCACACAAAAAATTGTCGTTCTCACTTTCATTTTAAAAACGGATATAGAACCACACCAAAATAGCCTGGCCATGCTTGCTCACATATACATTTCGAAACTGATAAAAAATGCTTGCAATTACTTCTATCTTAAAAGTCAGCTGAAAGAAATTCATGAAGCGACCTCTTATACAATTCCAAAAATAGTCCACCTTTAATTTCATTTCAATACTGCAACAATCATACCTGTTTAATCCTTGTCTAAAAACTTCCTTTTGACTGATATAAAGAAACCACAGAGTTAGAAACAGAAAAGAAAACTCACCTTTTACAATTAAATCGACTGTTACAAGGTAATACATGTGATATATAGCAATCCACGTAATCCTGCCAGCCACATGCTGCCTTCACAGCGAATTGAATGAAATAGGCACACATTGTGACCTAGACAGCTAACAAAGGTACTAGTAGGTACTTATGACTCTTGAAAGCAGACCTAATGTTTACTTAGATTTTAAAACACCGCCATGTACTCGACAGACGCATGAGGCCTGACAAGGGAGACAAATCACGCAGAACATAAAAGTATTTTTTAAAGGATAGAGAGAAGTGTTGTGGCTACTTCCTGATCATCTCCTATACGAGGACTGACTTTTATTTCACAAATGACGATGTTTTGCACATTTTCTGATAAATGTACATTTGGTTTACCTGTCCACCAGGTAGCTTACCTGTGCACGAGTCCTGATGAGTCATCAGGTACTTAAGTTATACATTTTGACAGGCACAGGATTTACAATGCTATGACAAAAAACAGATTTCCTAATCATGCAGGCCTTCCCCTTTTATCAAACCGTCGATACATGGTGATTGGAAATTTGTCCGTTACCTAGCATTGGACAGGATATTAACTTATGCAAGCAAGCTTTTCAAATATGAAACCACAAACCACACCTCGATGAACAAACTTAGATACAGATATTACGTAATGATGAGTGCACATAGCACTATATAATACACTCCAGGCAAATTTAATTTATAACTCTTTAGAACTAAAAAAGATCAAATATGAAAACTGGCGCAATAAATAATGATTTTATAATCTTCTATTAAATAGCACCCACGCCCTGAAGACAAACAAGAGAGAAGTCTGATCTACTAGATTTGTAAAATACACTTTACAGTAACTTTGAGTGTGCAGTGTGTGACACTGTATTTCTGTAACTGTCACGTGCACTAACCCACAACCACTTCACATTTAACTGTAATTAGCACACAACCACCTCACCTAAACTGTTACTAACACACAACCACTTCACATTAACTGTTACTAACCCACAACCACTTCACCTAAACTGTTACTAACCCACAACCACCTCACCTAAACTGTTACTAACCCACAACCACTTCACCTTAACTGTTACTAACCCACAACCACCTCACCTAAACTGTTACTAACCCACAACCACTTCACCTAAACTGTTACTAACCCACAACCACCTCACCTAAACTGTTACTAATACACAACCACCTCACCTAAACTGTTACTAATACACAATCACTTCACCTAAACTGTTACTAACCCACAACCACCTCACCTAAACTGTTACTAACCCACAACCACTTCACATTAACTGTGCACACTAACAACCATAATCCTGTATTCCGTAATGAATTCATAACTACCGCCCTGTAATCTGTAACTAACCCACCACAACCATTTCCTTGTAATCTGTGATGATCCTCTAACCCTGTAATAAGTTCCTAACCTATTGCAAGATTTTGGTTGAGGGATAACAAAATTTACAACAAAACTTCTTTTAAATTCAAAAGACAATACATGTATTCTGAATTGTACGTGAAGTTCAAAGTTTCAGTAATTTTTTATAAGTGCCTGTCTTTATAATATTTAAACCTTTGTTTTTCAGTTCCCGGAAAAAAGCAATTCTATTCCTTACCACAATGTAGCAGACGCCATTACAGATAAATCTACCCTGGAAGTTCATATTGTCTTTGAATAATTTGAAATATAGAATTATGCAATGTCAATATTAATGTGTCTGATTTCCTGTCTTCAAAAAAATTGAATTTCAGGTTTACTTCAAATGTGCACTTAAAATGAATTTAAACTTTTTCAAATAAACTTAAACTCCTTCAAAGCAGTAATCACAACTACAGAAATCATAAACCTGTTGAGACTATCTTCCTGTCTGGATAACAAAGTATTATGTAATATCTGTTCACTCAATCACTAAATCAACAAAACGTGATAGGGCTAGTAACAATATGTGACACATGATTCAAAAGAATCAAAAAGACTTATCTGCACCTCTGAAGGTCAATCACCATGCAGGTACGACAGTCTATATATAGCATGGCAGCACTTTAATAAAGGAATATTTCTAGATAAGACTTAATCTGATACGCGGTTTATAACCACAGATGATATAGCTGAAATCACACTTAAAAGTGAAAGTAAAATTTTACAAAAATTTATAACCACATGTTAAAATGGAAATGTGAAAGTAAAATTTTACAAAAATTTATAACCACATGTTAAAATGGAAATCACATTTAAATGTGAAAGTAAAATTTTACAAAAATTTCCTTAATCTTTATCATTCATGGTTCAAGAATTTTAAAAAGATTTTACCACCTGATATAACTAAGGGCCAATAAATATGAAATAGGTAGGAAATTAATTAATTTATCGTAATTAATCAAAATACATATCTGGTTTTTCACAATTAGTCGTCCAACAGTTTTTTTAACAATGTATGCTTTTAATACAACATACAATATTGACTGTCTGCTGAACACACAGACGTGTACGTATGACATGCAGACGACCAGAATACCACATTACCTATAAACACACTTACTGTCTAAGTTTAAAACAATCAGTTTAAATGTCAGCGTAACTCATTTAAACAAGTAGCATCTGCTTGTAAAGGTAAAAAAACTACACGCTTTGATTTATAGCTATCATGATCAGCCCTCTGCCACGTGGAAAAAGCCAATTGTTTACACATATCAACGCTACTTGTGTCTTCCAGTCTTGTGTAATATCTAGCGTCATGTGTGGCTACGTGACTATAAACTGCTTCCAAACTACATCCTGGTTCTAACTTGTAGGGTTATATTTAGGGATGGTTACATTTCATGCAAATTCTATTACTAGAAGCTTGAGTCATTATTGTGTGTAGGTGAACATCAATTACCGGTACTCAACTTAAATTAAAATTTCAGCACTTAAACTTGAATTTCAGCACTTAAACTTAAACTTAAATTTCAGCACGATTTTAAATGAGTTCTCCAAACTCCAATCATACTTCTCGGTTGTTTCACATATTTTGGTTAACTGTACCAGTCTACTTTAACCAAAATACATCTAACTAACAGAAGTGTCTGGTAAAATTTCATTTGATCTGATAAAAATTTCTGAAAAATTTGGTAGAATAATTAAGCAAAATGTACCAAAGTCATGATCCAGTCCTATTGATAAAGCTGAATCCATTTTGTGAAGTCTGCCATACCGATAATAGGTGTGCGTACAATACTTCCAACTTGTCCTTTACAACGCATACTTGCCAAGTCTCCAGACTTGATATTTTTTAGACTAAAATTTTAGCCTGTCATGCATTATCTCCCCTATAAAAATTCTTATTTTCTCAACTATTTCTTACAAAAACTTGAAATTCCCGCCACGACACCTACAAAGCTCCCCAATGAGAGGTTTTAAAGGTTGGTAGGTTCTATATTGGATTCTCAGCAAGTAAATTTGGTAAAGCTGTATTCGATCTTACTTGAATAAGATTTAACTTGATTACCAATTTAAACAGGTCGAGTTCTATGATTTTCCGAAGATAAAAAATTATTCCATTTTTTTATTTTCCGCCACCAACACTTTGCATTTGAATATGATGCAAATACTTAACCTCAGTTTTTTACCGGTCATGCTCAGAGTATTATTAATAGTCTTTTTTCATAATTGTGTTAGGTAAGAAATCATTTTTTAATGTGTATGTTTAGACAGTGCAAATATGCCTAGGGAGTTCACAAAGTAATGTGATGTCATTTCTGTTGAAATTACAAAAAAAATCTGACACTGGGTGTATAAAGGTATGCACGAGACCCTCTCCTTCAAGAGAGTCAGGTGGATGTTTGCATGAGATAACATTACTGTGTATCTAGGCGGCAACGAATCAAACCTTATAAATATAAACCATGATCATGACATTTAATGCTGCATTTTCTCAAATTGAAAAGTATTTAGAAATTATGACTAATAAACGGTTTTCAAAATCTCTATACAATGTCAAGCAATCATGTTTCTGCTAGATCTTTCAGTTCTGTACCATAAGTGTTGTGAATTGTAAATGGACAATAAATATATATGGTAGCCAATGGTCAATATTCTGAATGCTTAGTTGAAAAAGTTATCAAATATCATAATATTGCATATGCAACCTTCAGCTGTAAACATGAGATATCTAAACAGAATGATATATTCTGAACTGCAAACTTTAAATAGCAACAATGTTTCACTAAAATATGAACTGTTTCTATGATTTAAACATTAGTTTTAAATTACACATCTCACCAATTGACCAAAAGAAAGAAAAAAAACTTTTAATTTTTAGCGAAACAACGTTACTAACCTGGATATTTCACCTAATAGTCAGCGGTGTCTGAAGACTAAATTCTCCAGGATGTTTGTTCAAATCATCCGAACATTAAATTGTTAAAAGTCTTGGTTGCACACAGAATAAACCCTGTAAAATCTCTAAGGAATTTGAATCAGCCTAAAGCTACGCAAAACCGTCTCTTTTGTGATGGTTTAACAAAGTTAAAACTTCCATTAAGATACTAACCTAAAAGTCTTCTATAAGTGCCAAAGTTAAGAATTCGAAAACAGCATTCCAGAAATTTGATCACCTTGCGGGAACTGAAACAGTCCTCCTTGGTCAAGACTTAACATACAAATGGCTGCAAGCAGACTACATGGGAATCTGTGACCTTTGACCCCGACATTATCAGGTAGGTACCAGCAGATAAGCTGGTACAACCAGGTAGAAACTCTTAGCTTGTATACCCGACTTAAAGCTTGTTTGCAACCTTACTGATAACCTCGGGTGTCAGTTTGTGCTAGGCATGACTGAGGGATTCCTTTAGCCCTTAGTGACAGGAAACTCCAACTGATAAAGATATAGCAACAATATGGCAACCAGTTTTCTTATCAACCGGGGCCTTCTATCAAAGCCTGTTCAATGAGTCATCGTGTCTGAGATAAGAGTAGCGATCAAGTGGGTTTGTCTCTGTATGTTCATGTAGTCTTACGACAACATAGGAAGATATGTGTGTGTGAGAGTTTTCTAAAACATCCAATAACAATGCACGTTTCTTCCTGAATGTGATTCCTATTAATAAATGTTGTTTTTTCTTATAAGTTTCAAATTCACACAAAAACTGTCACCAGATCCACACACATTGTCTTTTAATATTTTCGCTATCTCTTTTTATCTTCGCTATCTCGATTTCAAATTGAATAGTCATCATTTCTTGATCTGAAGGAATTGTTTCATTTGTTAATCCATGTATCTTAATTTGCTTGGCCTCAGTGGTACAGTCCTTTGTCTCTCGGGCACATAAAAGAACTTATGCTAATGCAATGACTGATAAAACGCAGAATTGCTTAAGAAACCAAAACAAGACATTGTCAAAATCATTTAAGTGAAAACGTTCCCCCATCAATCCTACAGATGAACTTGCTATATAACATCCCAAATTACATTTAGGTGATGACCTACTTTTTTTTTGAGTGACACGAGGCTGGTGTCTGAATGCATCTGTGGCCTTAGTTCAGTGACCCTAGGTAAAAGTGGCGGCCTGAACAAGATTTTTCTTTGATGTTCAGTGACCTGATGAATAAAGGTGACAGTGACCTAGTTTTGTGAGTGGATACTCCTGCATCAGAGATGGTGCATGCCGTCTAAGTCTGGTAACTTGAGGTGAAAACCTTGAAGTTTGAAGGTCCAGAAAGGTTCAAGTCTAGCTGGTAACCGTAGATGTTCAGGCCTATGCAGACAAGGTTTTCAATGATCTGACGTGAACCACAAACTGTAGGTCAGTGACCTAGTTTTCTGTTGTGCGACACATCGGTACCGAGTGGTATCAGTGGTGGAAGTCTGATGACCCATTATAAGTCTGTAAATTAATAGTATACAAACTAAACTATAGATTCACCATACAGAAATAACCATTTTCAACTTGACCTAACTTTCCGAATATTGCAGCAGCTGTAAAATGTGCAAGAAGCAAGAGAAACCAACAAAATAAATTACGTTTTTTAACACTTCTCTCCTTTGCAATTACTGCAGAAAAAACGTGGTTTAAATTTACCTAAGAAGTCAGGAAAACCAACTGAATAATATTATGCCACGGAAAACTTGTTATACTTTAAACCTCTATTGATCAAACTATGTGAGACTATAGACACGTAGTACAATGTGCGACCCTGGAGGCCAGGGTATTCAATATTTGGTCAGATGGAGGGAGCACTTCAGTGTACACAAACACAGTAAATATTACTTAGGTGTGATATGACAATGTCAATCTATGGTATGATAACACATATTGACCATGGCCCACATTTATCCTGTACAAACACCAGACCATTGACAAACCAACACTGCTATTCAGCAAGAATTTATTAACAGCCAAGTACAATGCAGAATTTACGCTTCTGTGTCCTTTCAGATTGGGACAAGAATTATCAGAAATTGTTCAATAACTTTGAAAATTGTGTCAAGTTATTTTCTTTTACGTTTTTATTTACACAAATTAGGATAAAATGATGGATCAATAATCACAGTTTGTTGGTTTATTTGATTTTGTTTGGGTTTATATAACGCCACTTTCACAATCTTTCAGCAATATCACGAAGAACTTCAGAATCAATATCAGAAACAGTATGGTTTACATTAACCCACATCGGAATCACCAAAGAAAAATGCAAACAAACTTAGTTATCCGATGATAAGTCAGTCAGCAATGGTAAGAATAGTAGGGGTTTGACAATGGAAGTTTGAAGTCACATTGTCTAGATCTTAAAAATGTGGAAACATGACATGTTCAGGACACACTTTACACATTGGTCTTGTATAGGTCATCGATAGATGGCACCGTTATCAAATTAGATACAATTCTATACATTTCAAGAAGTACGAGAAATCAATTCGTATAGATGCTTTGAAGATGAGGATAAAAATTAAACAGAAATTTCACAAATATTTTATAAGTATAGAACAAACTCATAACTTAACTTGTATATTAAATATATTTCCTTCATTGACTTTTGCAAAGACATAAATTAAATTAGACAGATATTTCTCAAATATTTTCTAAATAAAATAAACTTACAACTTGACTTGCATATTAATTCCATCCATACATTGACTGATACAAAGACAATATATATTAAAGAGATATTTTGTAAGTATAGAATAGACTCACAACTTGTATATTAATTTGACCCCTAATTGACTGATGCACCATCAGAGTTGATGAAGTGCAGTAAAGATAGACAATACAGCTGTAGGAGACTGTCTTATACAGGACACACACTGATGATATGTCATGTAACATGTTTGTATAGATTGATGTATTCGTCATGTAGCTTCAAGGGAACTTCTGTTCACACTGTCAATATGTGAAAGTTTGCATATTTAAATTCTTGGCATCTTAACTTGTGTTGTACACTTTAAATTTATACTATTAAACAACAACGCGAATGTTGGTAAAATTAAATTTACTATAAATAAACTAAGGGTTACCTATCAGAAATAATTACCCTCAATTGAATACAATTTAAACATGTTTTTATTAAAAAAATTCCTTATTGTTGAACTACATGTACGTACTTAGCTTTAACTGACTAATTCAGAACATTTTTACTTCACCAAATTAACAGGGCATCCACTTTATCAGACTTTGGACCTATAAGTTCTGATACATTTACAGGGCATCCACTGTCAGACTTTGGACCTATAAGTTCTGATAGATTTACAGGGCATCCACTGTCAGACTTTGGACCTATAAGTTCTGATATATTTACAGGGCATCCACTTTATCAGACTTTGGACCTATAAGTTCTGATATATTAACAGGGCATCCACTGTCAGACTTTGGACCTATAAGTTCTGATACATTAACAGGGCATCCACTGTCAGACTTTGGACCTATAAGTTCTGATATATTTACAGGGCATCAACTGTCAGACTTTGGACCTATAAGTTCTGATATATTTACAGGGCATCCACTGTCAGACTTTGGACCTATAAGTTCTGATAGATTTACAGGGCATCCACTGTCAGACTTTG
>JAUMGZ010202032.1:0-12485 GCA_032359645.1 Pododesmus macrochisma | reverse complement strand
TGTATTTACTTTGTGCGCGCGCAGTATGACAACATGAGCGCATATCTGACATTAGGAACGAGAGTACACCTACAAGTGATATAGGATTTTTGTCGGTATGTCGCCCTCTTTTTGTTGTACTGGCAGCACGACATTTTAAAACTCCATATGAGGAATTAGTTACTGTTCGTCCATCAATCTGATAATTAACTTGGGTGCTGACTTGACGGTATTGATATTCTACCTGTGCAGAAATAGGAGAGTGTTGAACACCTAATTCACCAGGACAACGTTAAAGAGGAAGAGTAGTGGCGTACTAATTAATTCCCGATCAGCTTGAGAGTGTCTTATAACAGCTTTCCGTCGTTGGCCTAATTAGCAGTCGCAATAAGCCGAAGCTGATAGTGTGCAATAACATGGAGCTCAATTCAAGTGCAATTCTCTCGCTCTATTCACCTAATTGAAGTCCCAGAAATGTTATGCGTTCTTTCGATATAGCTCAGTGATTTTTTCTTTTAATAAATGTGCTTTGGAAGCAATACAATGTACATGTTTAAAGTACAGCAAAAGCCACTAAAAGTATTAGGAAATTCATAGAAAGTTGATCGTGTTTATCTACTTAATACAAAGAAACTGTACTCGGACAATACTGGCAATCATGTTACTACCACACAGACACCATCGAAAAACATATTTAAGATACGTTATTAATATACTAGTATAGTATTCAATAGTTTGTGAGAGAGCAAAGAAAAAGCAACATGTTGAACTGTCAATATTATAACTAGAAGTACTCCGGACAGTCATTTAATACAAAACAAGTTATGCGAGTCTTAGGATCCTTTTTGTATTTGTTGGTTTTGTTTTGAATGCAAGTTTCGATAAATTCATCGAAGCATGAGTAACTCCAACCAAACAAAGAATAATTGTAACAATAATCAATATCCCCAGTAGACTACAATGTTCTCAATCTGTAAAATGTGTCCAACTGAGCACGAATATCCACATCAACATTACCCAGCTTTTTAACTAGTCTAGATATCTTGTTTTAATGACACTAGATACAACATCTTCCGGTTTCTTCCATCCTTCAATTGTAAACTAAAATACTACTTCCGTTCTTTTTTATGTGCTGTGATTTACGTAGGAAAAGCTAAAAATAACGACCACGTTCAATAGTTATAATGTCCTTATATCTTTAGGAATCAAATCATCCATTTTATTAGAATGCTTAACAGTTGAGAATTCCATAAAGCTTAGAAATCAATTGCATATAATAAAACTAAAATCACACTAATTGGCAGATCCATCCTGTTATCCTGGACTTGCTTATTGATTTTCCTATCTCCAAATACTCTTTATATATTCTTAATATTTCTGCAAGATGCATCTCATACGGTTGATCTTCTGACATACTACAACATGTGCTTATGTATCGAATAAAACAAATTCTATTCCAACGTTTTAAATTAGTAATAAGCAAATCCTTTAGTAATGAGTTTCGTTATCTGTATTCAAACTGTTAATACAAAATATTTAAATTCTTAACAGTTTAGTTTTGTTATGAATCAACATGTTGATGGAATACTTTGTCACTAAGGGTTTTAATGCAACTCTTAAATGCAACAGTTATTTTAGGAAGTCGTTATTAATAGTATTTTACGTCTTTATTTTTGTGCTGTGTGTGTAGTGATCAATGTAGTTTTGCTGTGCAACAAGACAATGGCGAGAGTTGACTGTGCTATAGATTTTAAAAAACGGAGTAAAATGTTTGACTTGGACACAAATTGAACTTGTCGTAATGATTACAGATTCACACGTTTCCGGGAGATAAATCGTTGTAATTATCATGGGTTGGTTTCTCTGTGTTACTCAAACACAATACAACACGGTTCGTTCGATGGATGACAAACTAAATATATTTGGACATGTGTCGCCGAGAAGACCATTGCAAAAGGTAAAACAGTTGCTTTATCTCAATTGCAACTGCCAGTGAAGACAAATACCGTCTGTGTTCGAGAACAACCACCATTGTAAACGATCTAAGAACTTCTTTAAAGTCTCTTCTGGATTGGATTAAGCAAGGTTGTCTTGGAAACCTATTCAAAAATATTACTCAATTATGTATTTCTTTGACAGAGTAACCTTCAAGTTTACGAAGAACCAGACTACTAAACTGGTCTTGTCAATATTGAGTCAGCATGATGGGCGACACAATGGACGTTAAGCTAAATGTTCACTTTGAATGATGGGACAGACATTATCGTGAACAGTATTTGTAAGTGTTTCAGATTGTGCTTGGTTTTTATTTCCGACAACCGAATGTTGACGTTTTTTCATCACCGTGGAGGAGGCCATTTCAGGTCCAAGTCTCTCAGAGGCATTTAAAACGGACAACACATTATTTCTCTCTATATATAGCAACTAATGTAAGAGTAACCGGCGATATAAATAATGAATAAAATAACAAAAATCACAGTTAAACAGTTTTGAGTACAATTATAGTAGCAATTGGATTGTTGAGCCCGACTGTTGTATACTAAACTCGTTTACAAGCTCAATAGTGCGTCTATCTTTTAATAGTGTTTAACGCATACAAGAACTATTTACTTTTAAAGTATGTAAATGGTAAAAACAAGCAACGTCAATAATGTAAAACAGAATTAATAAAAACTTCACACACACACACACGCGCGCGCGCGCAAAAATCATTTCAATTCTTCAGAAGTATTACTTGAACGTAAAACAGAAAGCATTTTCTCCCTTTGGTTTTTGTTTGTTATTATATATAATGCCGTATAAGGCCGTCGGTTAAACTTTCTAGCCGCCAACACTCCGTTTCTCAATGGGAAAAGCCAATGTATCACATGTGAGAGGGAGATATTCCGAAAAAGGCCCGATCTACTTCCAGAGACGGGTCACTGTTACTACCAACAAATGAGCAGTGCATCATGTCGATATTAAAGTCGGTTACTGCAACCAACATTTTCATCTTCATTGGCTATGGTTAAACTGCGAGTTTGACTAATTTCTAAGAAATCCTAAGCTCTGCATAAAACTTTATGTGTGGTTTATTGTTTAAAGGGACATACACACTAACGAATAGTATATTTGCTTGGATTTTAATTTATTTTCATATTGGTTATTTTTATTAAGCATTAAAAGTTAGTAACTTTTCGTTAGTTAAACCCAAAGCTCGTGTAACTTCACAAAGTAACCAAATTTCATAAGTAACAATAATGTATAGTTCGGGGCGAATTATAAATGGCTGGCAGGAAAACATTCACATGTCGCTCTCACGTGGCTATTTCTCGGGACAGATATCTAGACAGTGTTGTTGTTTTTTGTAAATGTTATCGGGCATAGTTCATTCAGCGATATAGGTGTATCAGGATACGATTTACCAGTGCTTAGAAATTGTGTCAGGGGTATTTAGACTCGTGCTTGATTTGCACGGATATTTCAATCCAGTTGATTGGTATTGATGCCATTTCAAACTATATCGCTGTCCACCCTAGGGAAAATGACCGACCAGGAGGCGGGTCTTCGTGAATTTTTCAATATTTCGCTGGCTTAAACTCTGGCATCTAACTTATCAAAAATATTCTTTTTATGACAGATCATCTTATTATAGTACTATTATAAATATTTAGTTTTGATCTCAATAATTAGTACCGGAGTGAGTATGTCATTTTAAAGGGCATTGTCCGTTAGTATCAGTAGTAGATATGTCATTGTTTCCGTCATTGTGCGCTTTTTTACATTTAAACTTTGTATTTAACACATGATACTAGCACACTACTATGGATCTCTAAGGTAAGCATGCATAGGTGAACCCACAAAGCTCGCAAACGTGAAACACTTTCTAACAAGACTAAAGAATATTAATAATACCATTGGGCATTCCTGAGAGAAAGATGGTTACTTGGCAATGCTTGTACTTTTGGCACTTGAACTTCCCCTTGGTCTACTCTCATGAATATGCAAGCTCGCACACATGACTTAATATCATACATTTTAATACTCTGTTGTATTGCTATTCACAAAACTATCGATAAATTCAATAAAATCTCACACCAACAGAGACAAAATGTAGACTATTAGACTTACGCTATTGTAGAATTACCATCACTTGTCGTGTTGATGAAGTGCATGTGGCTTCTCCCGGCTCTGTTTCTTTTATTATTACGTATAAAAATGATATCCAGTTATATATATAGCAAGTTTCCTCGATAGTGATCACATGTAAACGTTACAAAAAAATGGTAGCATGCTCTCAAAAGTTATCATTAATCGTTCTTGTGCTTCGCTATCAGTTTCCAGTGTTGTGTTTTGTTATCGTCTATATCATTGTCTAGTCTTATATACGAACAGTGTCATACTCTCAAAAGTCTATTCAAACATCTTTGCCTAACATATAATAGTAAAAAATGCCTTATTTAACCTACCGTACAAAGTTGCTTCCTTTGACCAGCAAGTAAGATCGTCATTTAAATGTCTAACTACAGCACACAGAAACCTTAATATAGAATTTTGCAGAATGATTTTTAAAGTCTGGTATCCTGCTCCATGGATCCACTGAACTTATCACATATTTCAACATAGTGTTGCCGAAAGCGCACACATTTTACTTGCTTTACTATTTACACATTTAAACACTTGTCAATTAAATTAAATTTCACAACCAGTACGGTTTATACTCATAATACTATTATGATTGGAACTGTAAAATGCAATAAGAATTTGCGTATTTTGCCCAGAGTGGAAAGGTGACGGAATGTTTAAGACATTATAACGCTCTACATACTGTTCTATACTATACACTTACCTTTTCCCCAGCAGTATTATCTGCCGGTATCACTCAAGGTGCGAGGGAACCCTCTGCCTAAAACGCAAATTATTAATGAAGTTACAATTACGTTTTGCCTTCGTATACTACTAATAGTTTTATTTGGTACAATCTATGGCATGTTTGCGGACGGTCAAACTTTGGTGATCAAGCATGATAGATATCTGCTTAATCAAGTTTTTTTTCTGTATATTAGTGATGGCTCTCTCTCTCTCTCTCTCTCTCTCTCTCTCTCTCTCTCTCTCTCCAAAAGAAACAATCAACACGACTTAGTATGACTCCGTTTGGCGGTTTAAACAACTGGATAAAATACTATTTACATCAAATCAATTCACAAACGCGAAGGAACACCAACGAAAACAGCACAACAGCACACTACGTGTAATATGCTCGCTAATTAGTCTTGATGATGAAACTCTGTTAAAAATCAACAAAATAGCAGGTAAGAAGTTATTTGCTATGAATGAATCTTAATACAAAAAAGCATTAAGGCTTCAAGAAAATATTTAAACAAACAAGATTTTCCTTGAAATATTCAAAACAAACTTTGACACTTTTACATATTGCCAATGTCAATATGTAGGATACTGTGACCTAGTTTTGAGGCAAAACACACAGTGACATACACACTGTCACGTGTACATGTTGTACACGGACTATCCTACCATGAGTAAATGTTTGGCTTGAGTAAACTTGGTTCTCCATGCCATTAATATACATGTACTACATACCAACATACTATAAGAACTAGATCTTTTTGTTTGTTAGAATATTTTTTAAAACTTTGTCTAATTTTCCCCAAAGTGGCGCCCCATTGGGACCGAGCCCCTTTAATTAAACAAATCCCCTACCATGAGGATACTTCATACCAAGTTTGGGTGAAATTGGTGCAGTGATTTTGGAGAAGAAGTTGAAAGTGTGGAAAATTAACATAATTGAACCCAAAACGCGTAACCTGTTTCACGCTTTAAACAAAATTGGTTCTACATGCCCTAAAGTCACTACATACTAAAGCACTACGCCCTTCTAGTTTATTAGAAGAAGATTTTTGAAATGTTGTCAAATTTCCCCTTGTTGGTCCCCTAGTGGCATCCCCTTTGGACCGAGCCCTTTCATTTGAACAAATCTGAACCCCCTTTCAATAGGAAACTTCCTACCAAGTTTGGATGAAATTGGTCCAGTGGTTTTGGAGAAGAAGTCTAAATAGTTCAATGTTAACGACGGACGGACGACGAACGGGATTCCTATGAGAAAAGTCCACCTTGGACCTTTTGTCAAGGTGGAATAAAAGCTCAACTTAATGAAAAGATTTAGCAACTGTCTCTGTTAGTTTGTTAAAATCGGTGTGCAGTTATCCAACACGTTCTATAATACATATGTGCATATACACTCATAATGAAAGTGATAACTTCTTATAGAAAAACTCAAAATTGAGGCCCTGTCCGTGGTTCAAAGCGAGAATGTTTGGGTACCGTTAACCAGTTTCACAACATGTTCAAGTCATTGATTGAACGTGGAATAGCATTCCTATATAATAGTTAGCCTCCTGTATTTGTCATATGTATTTTTGTGCCCGTAAGCCTTCCTATCGGCGCGGTAACACAGCAGAAGAGCGTTCACTTCGGGTTACTGTAGGCGCGGCCTCGTCAAACGTAAGACGTTAAAATTAAGTAATCTTCTCGCCCCCCTAAGCTCTTAGTATTCCTGTGTAGAAGAGGAACTTCACATGTTTTAATGTAATAACCGCATGCAAAAAAAACTAATACAACCCATGCGGGGAAATCCTGTAAAAGTGTTTTGGTGTACAATATAAATGTATGATTAACAAACAGTTAAAATATAAAATATAATAACTATGACATTAGGACCCTGTTGATATAGTAAGAATCATAAGTCAAGAAGTAAGCGTACCCCTTTGTGTTGCTCACGTAACTGAATATCAAGAGTATATCACACTTAGGGTCGTTCATTTCTGTTTCATGTTCTGCTCGCACATAGTTTTGATGCAAAAAATATTACAAAAACGGCACTTAACCAGATTAATATATTAATATACAACAATACGATTATCATAAAACACATGCACGCGGTATATGTGATTTAGGTATAAAGCCCAATACATGATATAGTTATGTCAGATTAGTTGCAGATGTCTGACACAGAACTTATATAAGGCCTATCAAAGGAAATGAACAAATTTGCGATACACGCATAACTATATATTATACAACATAATTATGAGCTGTTGTACGTATTGGTTGTGAAAGAGGCTGACGGTGTTCATTTACGTGTTGTATTATTTGATTTCTTATTTTGCATAAATTCAAATTGCTTTTCCGGTCTATCATCTACTTTTTTGACATATTTTTTACAAATCGTTTCATAAGAATGCAAAAATCATTCATCAGATTATTATTTCATCTCAAACCACTTAAAATCAGATTAACCCGTTGTATCATTTTATATTACAATATATAGTGGAATGTCAATAAAGACTTCTTGTGTTGAAGGATACGATGTCCGTGCATTCATTTGATGCCTTTACCAAATTGTCGTCATGTAACGGGTAATTTCAAAATACCTAAGCTGACTCCCTACTTCCGATTGATCGAATTCTGTAGACCGTTTGGAGATTATTCTTATTCTCAACAATGCCACTTTGCTACCGGTATTTTGTTTTAAAATTATTTCGATGCTGCAACTCTTTGTTTCCAAGCACTTGGTCATTTTTAACTGAATGAGAGTTATCTCCTTTTGATTGCTGCTGGTCGTGTCGGCGAGCGGTCAACGATCACTAACCAGCGCAGTAGTCCAGTGGTACATGTAAAAGCGTTCGCTTCGAGACCGGGAGGTCGTAGGTCGAAGGTTTAATCCCCGGCCGTGTCACAACTTAGACGTGGAAATTAGGTAATCTCGCCCCATCTTTAGCGCTCAGCATGTCTGTGTAAAAGAAGGACTGGTTGACTCGGTGTAAGACAATGTGACTACGTAAATTAGTATGTCTGATTTGTGTGTGAAGGCTAATATTTTCTCTAATCAAACCAGAGCCGTAGCGTGCGGGGTAGAGAAAGTTTGCAATTTTTTTTCTATGATAAAATTCCAAGCAAATATATACGTGCGACAAAAAAGGAAAGCATTAAATCTATGCTTTGTCTAATGGTGATAGTTGTGACAGAAAGGTCGGGTGTCACGCAGTTTCATGTTAAAACAGAACAAGAGCTTCTCGCAAATGACAAGGCATATGTATTTGAACAATCTTTAGGTAAATAACAGCGATTCCATAGATTTTTAATGTGAAAAGTCTATATGATCTAAACGTGTAAAATAACAATATTTCAAAATGTAACCAGTAGCAAGACAAATTTGGCATAAGTGTCAACAATTCATCACAAATCCATAAAGGATGATTTAATCGTAGTTTAGCTGAAAGCATTGCCCATAAAAGACGTCCATTTAAATCTTACAGAAGTCTCTAAATGGATATTTAGTATTCCACAATATAAACCAGACAACAGTTATGTAAAATTCGTTCACACAATGAAGCTATCGCGTAGTTATTGGGCATGTTCTGATATACAAACATATCTTTACGTATGCATGAGATGACACTAGTCAGCCATTTACATCATACACACCAGATAATAATATTCACCACAATACCCCAGTCTCAATATTTAAAAACAGTTAAAATCAAAAACAATTAAAGTTTCAAAGTTTCAATTGAAATTTTGAATAATTCATTTAAATTCAAAGCGATTTTATATAATAATGGCTATAATTTGAGTAGGCATGCCAAACTCACGACACTATTTTGTAAATGCGTTTATACAAGTATTAAAGGTGGTCTCCGTTTAGTGGCTGATTGATAGAAATTCTTCTATTCTTTGCACGATACTGGGAACAAGTCTAATACTAAGCTATAAATAATGATACAATATATACACAATGTGACAAATAACAATATTAACCGTAATAGCTTTCTGACAAGCAATATCATTCAATGCAGGGTTTATTACATGCATTTAACTCGGTGAATAGCTTTCCAATATTAGTATATATATGTCCTATATTTATCAGAATGTAATTGTTCCTTTTCAAATAAAACGCAATATAAACTTTCGCTACGTGTGGAGTAACAATGGGAATTAAGTCATCTATTTAATTTTTAAATAGTCTAAACATGATTTTAAGCTGACATAATGGCTGCAGTCAGGAAATGACTGGTGCGGTTCTTATACTGTACTCCGGAGTATTCGGGATCAATAGCACAAGGATACATTCCAAACGGCAGGAAGAGCAAATTAATCCCCATGTTAATGCAACGTAAACGTGCAACTGAACTTGAACTTGTCAGATCCATTGCAACTGATTGCGATCTGTATAGAAGTATGTTCACGGGCTCACAGGTGCCCCAACTCTCTATTAATTAATAATAGGGATAGTGTAAAAGCGTTGATTGTTTTGTGGTAACTGATCTGTTCATTATAAACCACAATCGGCGAAACTCGGGCTCTCTACTTTATTATCGTATTGGGGACGGAATTGGCCGAAGTTTGCCGTAAGCAATAAGAACTTAAAGGAGGCACATCTCAATGTTTTCCATCCCCACAATGTTTAGGGAAAACTGCGGTGAAGGTATTTTTATCTGCCAAATCATCAATCGGGGTAGAGAAAGCTAGACATTCCAAATATATACTAGCCAGAACGTAGTCTAGAAGGCCAAGATATACTTCACAATTTGTACATGCATGTAGATATTTAGATAACTATTAAATATACTTACATATATATACAAGTAAATAAAACAAGATCGTACTTGTTTCCTGTTCCGTCTAATGGCCGCTTGTTGTAAATGGTACAACTAAAGCTGGGATTGATCTCGAGTTTACCGAATCGTGACATGGTCTAGAGAAACCAAAATATAGACCATAAATCTACCAATATCAACACGTCTTGAAATAGATCCCTGATCTACCAACACACCAAGAAATAAATTCAGCTTGTCTAATCACCGCATAGTTAAGAAGCAACAGGACGTAGACTTAATTACACCAGAAAATATATCACAGATCTACCAAATCTATCTTTTATCTGTATTCACAAATACATAGACATTTAATCTACTAAATCACAGAGTGTTTCATAGTAGACACACAGATCAATAGCTCTTAATCTACCAAATCACCACGTGTTTTGTACCTTGGAGGAATACGTTTAACGTATCCCTCCCAGTTTGTACTAACCAAGAAACAGATTCAATCTCAATCAAATTAATACGTGGCTTGGATACACTATTAGATAACCCTTATATAATCTTCCAAATAACAAAAAATGTTTTATGAGACACCAAGAAATGATCAATAGTCTACCAAATCACCATGTTGTCCTACGTAGATACATAATATACCAAACAACATTTGCCTAGAGACAGAAAGTTGTCACAAAATCGTCATGTGATCTAGAAAAAGTAAGAACTAGATCTCAATAAACAAGAGATTAACAAATCACCAACAAAATTATGTTGTTCCAGTTATTGACGTACATTGGAATACACAATATTACATCATTTGAAGTCACTTACATTTCTAAACATTGTAAACAAAAAGCATGGTGACTCTATCAATTCCATGTAAACATACTCTAAGCTAAATATTTTGATTCACACATGTTTGTATGGATATATACAATCCACTTAATACAAACATTGATCTATAAAATAGCTTAAAACAGCTGTGTAACCTCAAGCTAAAATTACATGCAGGAGATATATATACATATGTCATATATTCTGATATAATTCTGACATGTTGCTATCGAGCAATCCACAGTTTGTCGATGGTTGTTGAAGTTAATCTACGTCATCCTTTACAGTGTATATATAGATACATTATATATATATAGATACACTATTATATATTTTAAAAGACCTGTAGTTTACTATGTCACAGCCAAGAAGCACAAAAATGAGTTCTTAAATGAACAGCTTATAGGTGACAAAAATTAAAACAAAATCTAGATTTATCTTAACAAATCTGATATGTTTGATTGATTGATTCTACAAGCGGGTTAGAGCAGTTGATAAAAACTGACTCGGTTTTACAACACAAGCGGGTTAGAGCAGTTGATAAAAACTGACTCGATTTTACAACACAAGCGGGTTAGAGCAGTTGATAAAAACTGACTCGATTTTACAATACAAGCGGGTTAGAGCAGTTCATAAAAACTGACTCGATTTTACATCACAGCGGGTTAGAGTAGTTCATAGAAATAGACTCGCTAATTTTTTCATCTTAAATTAGGCCTGAACGTCACTTCCATTTAGTATTGCACCCGTACCATAATCAAACATAGGACAGGAAGAGAACCGGCGACAGGAACGGGAAATCAAAGCAATAGGGATAGTTTAAAATAATTTATTAAATAAAATAAACGTGTGATAATATTTTTATAATCGATCAACTGTTCAATTGAATATGGAAGAACACAAAGCAAAAAAAGATAATCAATTTATATCCGACAGTGCTGTGGTGTTGTTGTTGATTGTTTATTTAAGTCGATGTTTTATCGACCATTCAGGATAATGTCAGATCTTTTAATGTACATAATTGTATCTTATAATAAATCGTTTTTTAATGTTTGTTCTTTTGATTTGATCAACTATACACTACAACTGGCTTGTAAAACCACAAATTCCCCTGTTCTTTAACTTTAAGGTGATTTTAAGTATAAAATATATCAGATTTAAACGTTATAGTAACAAGACATTTCAAGACATGATGAAGATTGGCAGACTAAGCCGAGAACCGACAAAATGCAATACAAATTAAAACAAGTAACATACAAAGGGTTATTGTTTACAGTACCTTTTTGTTTAATGAAAATCGTAAATTATGAGCAACTTACCTTAAAGTATAATGGTATCCCTGTATAGTCCTTATGTATGACGTATGCACCGTCTACAAAGTCACCTTTCCTGTAAATCACTCATTCCTAGAGCGTCTCTATACCACTGTATGATACAAACTGTTGCACAGCATCTCTGTCTGTCAAGGTGTGTCCACCTGATCTCACACGTCAGGTAGATCGTGCCAAAGTCATCGCTCTGTCAGCTGTTTGGTACGATAGACCGACCGCACTATCACATGCATGAATGTACTGTTTGCAACTTAATTGCGACTCAATTACACCTACATAATGCAACAAACAACATCCATATAGCTGCCAATAATTATCGGGCTTGGTATTGTATTAATAGAACGTCCGCAATCTATCTTCCTTACACACTTTCCTGGGGTGTTAACTACTGAATTGTACATTCATTAACAGACCTACATTGTTAACTTGTTATTGAGACGCATATTGAATACTATCTTTTTAACAATGTTTCTTTACCGAAAGTCATTTCTTTAGTTAAAAGTGCGTAATAAAAGGAAAATATATTATTTGTTATATAGGTTTTAGTCAGGTTATAATATTATTTATTTGTATTCTTAACAGGTAACATGGGTTCACATTTCAAGGCAGGTAATGTGAGCCCATGTTACCTGTCAAGAATCCAAATAACGAATTTGTCATACTGCAAGCCTTTTATTGGCGTGTTCTTGAATCCAATCGAACAGATGCTAGGACAATTTTACAACTGAAATATGCTGTATAC
>JAUMGZ010202021.1:0-12485 GCA_032359645.1 Pododesmus macrochisma | reverse complement strand
TGTGAGAATGTTTAACATTGACACTATCACTGTGGTAATGTTTAACCTTGACACTATCACTGTGAGAATGTTTAACCCTTGACACAATCACTGTGAGTATGTTTAACCTTGATACTATCACTGTGAGAATGTTTAACATAGACACTATCACAGTGACAATGTTTAACCTTGACACTATCACTGTGACAATGTTTAACCTTGCCACTATCACTGTGAGTATGTTTAACCTTGACACTATCACTGTGACAATGTTTAACCTTGACACTATCATTGTGAGTATGTTCAACCTTGACACTATCACTGTGAGTATGTTTAACCTTGACTCTTTCACTGAGAATGTTTAACCTTGATACTGTCACTGTGACAATGTTTAACCTTGCCACTATCACTGTGAGTATGTTTAACCTTGACACTTTCATTGAGATAATCTGTTACTTTGACATTATTATTGTATGTTTATTTTATATAATATTGACACTGTTCATAAAGCCTAAGTCCCACCATCACGGCATTCCTCATAATTCTTACTTGGATCTCGTGTCCTGGTAATTTGGGGCAGTTCTCCTCTATTGGCGGGAGGGCCACAACATTTTTAAAATGTTCAAAACATTTGTGGTCAAGTCATGATTTAAGTGTGTTCGTACTGCATTCTTCCTCTATTGTAGTGATTCGTGGTGGTGACTGTCAATCATTTTCTCACGCTCTAAGCAGAATGTAGTACATTATACCACGAACCACTACACATCCAGTACAAACCATGAAGAACACAGTATGATCTGACACGAATCCGCAACGCATCAGTACGAACCACCACAAATGTGACACGCATGTATCACGTGCCAGGCCAAAACGCAACCTGACTGCCTCAGGCTATATAAACCCCCACATTTCAAGCACGGCACAGTTCTTTTACGTTCTAGAGAAAGAGCAGCACATAATTTTGTCGATTTTTTCAAAAATTGATTTGTATCAAGTTAAACCTGAATATAAAATTAAAATAAGTCCACAAACATGGACAGACATTGTTCATTTCAAAAGCGTCTCTCCAGGATTCTTGGGAAATCGCCTGTGTTCGTATCACTTTTGTGTCGCAATCGTGGCGCAATCTTGGTGGTTCATGGTGGTTCATACGGATGCGTGGACATTCCTACAGAATTCTTACTGCGATCGTATTGAGTTCATACTGGTTCTTCTTAATTCTTGTTTTAAGCGTACCACGTTCCAACTGGTGTCTCACTGCATTCTTGTTGCATTCGTACTGATGAATACAATATGCGTAGAGCATGCATAAGGAACTCTCTCTAGGGTCAGTACATGGAGAACCAATACGACTTCTTCATTCTTCCCTATTCGCCGGCATTCGTGCCCAAAGTCGTGACAGTAAGACGGGGCTTAAGGATTACACTAAACCCTCCCTGGGAAATTTTGGCTTTTTTGCAATATTTTCACTTCTTATTATTAAAGTGGCAAAGTACACATAGTAAACATTTCAAACGTATGCATAGGAACAATATTGAGTAATTAGGAATTTTAATTTTTGTAAATAGACCCACGTGTATACCATGCTTGTTTTGAATACACTGGTCAGCAGTTAACCCCTCCCAGAGTAATAAAACTTCCTGTATGTAATAAAGGTACTTAACACCAGCTTGAAGACTGATTGTTCATGTGTTTATTGTCTGTATTGTCTGCCTCTCTATCTTTTCACTGTACCATCCATAACAAAGTGATTTTGCATGGTCAGTTACTAGTATGCTACATTTTCCCTTTCATCTCAGAGAGGCCAGTCCTTGATGAGATGAGGAGGAGTAAAAGAAGTCACGTGTCCCATTTTACTGACGTCATATTGTGGGAACTGCTGTACACTTAACCCTTATCCCGCCAAGCGCGACAATTGACGTTTTTGTTTATCACGTTAACACTGCCAAACGCGACAATTGTCGTTTTTACTTATCTGTTTGTGACTGCCAATCGCGACTATTGTCGTTTTTATACGTCGTCCATTTTGAATGCAGAATGCTGCTTTCGGGAATCCCCTCAGTGTATTTATAATATTCACACGTGATTATCGTTTCTTTATTTGATTGGTCAATAAAAATATATCCATTGACGATAAAAATAGCGGGGGAAAGTTTGACCTTTTCAATGACAACTTTCAGTTTCTATCGACGCCGGCAAAATGGCCGCCTTAGAAATCACAGAGGCAGAAAGACTCGCCGTTTTGCACGAGTATTTTGAAAGCGATAGCGATGAAAGTGAGTTTGAAGGGTTTGATATAGAAGATATATTACAGGGGGCACATATTGTTAGGGAAATAGAAATGGATCAATCTCCACGTGATGTTTATTTGTTGTCAGACGACTTGGATGGCTGGAGTGTTGTTGACAGTCCGCCGGTGACAGCTCCTTTTACGGGCAGCCCGGGCTTGCAAACTGAAATACCGGGAAACGGTGATCCCATAGATTTCTTTAATCTTTTGTTTGACAATGACATGTGGACACTTATGGTCAGTGAGACAAATAGATACGCAAACAGCCAACTGACACGTCAAACACCACTAAAACCACACAGCAGACTGTCAGGTTGGAAACCTACAAACGTTGCAGAAATGAAAGTGTTTTTTGGCCTAGTCGTTGCTATGGGTTTGACAAGAAAGTCCGACATTGAGAGCTATTGGTCAACCCATGAAGCTGTTAATACTCCCTTGTTTGGCAAGTATATGGCAAAAAATAGATTTTTAGCAATTTTGTCCAATTTGCACGTAAATGACAATGCTAAAGATATCCCCCGTGGTCAACCAGGACATGATGCACTGTTCAAAATTAGGCCATTCATAACTATGCTATCCAAATTTAATGAGGTGTATTATCCTGAGCAAGACCTCAGTTTTGATGAGGGTACCTGTCCCTTTAAGGGTAGAGTGAGGTTCCGGGTATATAACCCAATGAAACCTAATAAGTTTGGCATCAAATTATACCAAGTTTGCGAGGCAGAATCTGGTTACTGTTTAGGCTTTCATATATATGATGGAAAGTCTGACTGTTGCCAGTATTCTGAGGCAGTTGACTTAGACCAAGAAACAGGTAAGACTACCAAGACAGTTGTTGGGCTACTCGCCCGTACGGGTCTTCTTTATTCTGGCCACCATGTCTACTTGGACAACTATTATAATTCTCCAGAACTGGCAGAAGAACTCGATTTACGTGAGACATATGTTTGCGGTACTCTACGTGTTAACAGAAAAGGGGTACCTAGGGCCTTGCCCCAGGTCAAAAAGTTGCCACAAGGCGAGGGAGTGTTTCGTCGTAAGAACAACACCCTAATTGTGAAGTTTCACGACAAACGGGATATACATATGATATCCACTTTTCACGAGGCAGCCCTCTCCATCACTAACAAATTGGATGCAGATGGAGTACCATTGCTAAAGCCAACATGCATCATTGATTACGTTAAAAAGATGGGTGGAGTGGACCTTTCAGATCAAATGGTCCAGTACTACGATATCTTTCGTAAAACAGTTAAATGGTGGAAAAAAATGTACTTCCATCTCTTGAACATGCTTCTTGTCAATTCATTCATATTGTTTAAGAAGTATGTTAATCAAGAAAAGAAGAGGGCTCATCTCATGTTCCGGCAATGCTTGGTTACAGAACTCCTTGAGGGTGCTGTACCCCGTCCAAAAAAGGGAAGGCGTTCAGAGCCTATTGCTAGGTTGACCGGTAGGCATTTTCCTGCTTACATACTCGCTAAACCCGGTGCAAAGAGGGCACGACCTATGCGTAACTGTGTAGCATGTAATTTGAGTCAAGAGAATCGTGTAGGATTCAAGCGGTCTCAAACAAGTTTCATGTGCCCAGAGTGTAATGTGTCATTGTGTGTTCCACATTGTTTTGAGGCTTACCACACCTATAAAAATTACAAGCAGGTACTGTGTCCTGGTGCTCGCACAGACACAAGTGAAAGTAGTGATGACAGCAACTAAAAAACACCACCAGCTAACTGTAAATATGTTCAAGTTAACTTTCTGCATTCCTGTGTTTTAACTTTCACCTGCTTATTGTAAACTACCTGTGTTTACCTGCTTATTAACTTACCTGTGTTTACCTGCTCATTAACTTACCTGTGTTTACCTGCTCATTAACTTACCTGTGTTTACCTGCTTAACGTACTGTGCTATATGTGCTTATTAACATACCTGTGTTTACTGGCTGATCTTTGTGAACCTGCTTATTGTGTTGTGCTGTGCTGATTAACTGTGCTAACTATAATCTATATGTGAACTGCTGCTTTATTCTGAGAGAAAACACACCTGAGAGATCGCTTTGATAGAATCATACAGGTAAGTCATAATTACCACAAAAATCCTTGAATTTTTTTATTTAAGTTTTATTTATGTTCATACAAAATATATTTGCTGGAAGTACTC
Organism: Pododesmus macrochisma; assembly: GCA_032359645.1. NCBI lineage: Eukaryota > Metazoa > Mollusca > Bivalvia > Pectinida > Anomiidae > Pododesmus > Pododesmus macrochisma. The sequence continues at coordinate 8,056 of JAUMGZ010202021.1, read as the reverse complement.
TGACAATGCAATAATAAGACACTTACAATGGTAAAAAACAACATTTTACCTGTATTTCTCACCTATTTTTACCTGTATGTAATCACCCCTACCTATTTCAACATAATTTGTGACATATATAGAGAGGATTTGACAAACCGGTCATTTTTTCTACAGGTGTTGCTTACTTTTGGTCAAAGATAACAGAATTACAGCTTTCCAAAGACGACACTGTAAAATCTTGCAATATTTCAATATTTACTTGGCGGTGGACACTATACTATATAGAACTTATATGGCAGTGTGTGAGCTATATGGCATTTTCCCACTGGCGGGATAAGGGTTAAAATGTGTCATCAGTGAAGAACTATATTTTTACATCAACTGAAGCATTCATAAGAAACCACATTTAAATGTGTATATAGTGCACATAAAACTTCATACTCATAAATGTAATGTGATGTATCACCACCATCTGTGAAAATAAAGATGCATAGAACTTAGAAAACAATCACTTCATATCAAAAGGTTAGCCTACAACAATGCATACCTCATAAGTTCTTTCACAAAATACCACTGCAATGGTGCATAAATAAACAGTTGTAAGACTTTTGTTCCTGCATTCTTAATACGTGTCATCTGGTCATCAAACACTCCATCAGCCCAGTCACTGCTTGGCAATTTAGGAACAACAATCTGCAATTATCAGGAGATTCTAGGTTTTTTAGTTTTAAACAAGAAAAATTCATACAAACAAGAAGATTACCAGAATTCATTATGTTCCCCTTTCATCCCTTTTGCTCAATGCGCAATAGTCAATAATGACTGACTCATTCATCACTCTTTCAGCACAAGAGGCAAGTTTTAGTTAAAATTATCACACAATGCCACAGGAGAATATTTGACTCTGACAGTTACTGAGAAATGGTCATACAACTAAAGAGTACGTATCTTCATCTGTGTTTTGGCTAACCCTTACCATATTTATATATTTATTTTTAAACAAACCAATGTGCGCTAGCCAATAATAAATGCACAAATATTTACAATATTTTACAACTTTTCATACATTACAAAAAAAAAATCATGTGATGTTGATTCCAACTCTCTGTGCATGCATGTGTGCGCGAGCTTCTATAAAATAATGAATATCACCTGTTGAATGTTTGCTTACCATAAAATGAGTGTGATTTTTGTGTTTGTATAAATTATTACCTCAGAAACTATCTTAATTCCTAGAGCTTTGGCTTTCTCATAAAGAACTGAATTAACAATATATCCTTCTTCTCTAACAATTGCCTAAAAATATAGAAATAGCATTTGTTAGACATATGTTTAGTTGTACTTTTATAGATACAAATAGCTTCTCATAAAAGAATAATGATTAATATCATGTTTAAATTAACTTGGATTGGTAAATTTGGAAAACAGACAATGACCGTTTGACCCGACAGGTAAAGTTTCCTTCGGTCAGATGAATTACATAATTTTTCCTGACCGAACATCCTGTGTCTGATTTGTCCTTTAGTTGTGATTTCTGTTCTAGGTCAGACATATTCTCTTTCGGTCCTACAAGTTTGATAAACACATAGGACCAAAAATGTCCTATGACATTTTGAACTTTGTTAGGGTTTTGTACATCCCCTAGGGCAACCCACAAGTTTGAACTTAGCGGGACCATTTGTTTTTAAGTTATCATCCGGACAAGCAACACATAAGCAAAATTCTATTGTTAGCAATGGTGACCTTGACCTTTGGCAGACCACTCCCAAAATCAATAGGGTTCTATGCATTCCCTAGGGCAACCCACACACCAAGTTTGAACTTTGTGAAATCATTTGTTTTCAAGTTATCATCCAGACAAGCCACATAAAAGCAAAATTCTGTTTTTAGCAATGGTGACCTTGACCTTTAGCAGACGACACACAAAATCAATAGGGTTCTGTGCACCCCCTAGGGCAACCAACATACCAAGTTTGAACTTTGTGGAACCATTTGTTTTTAAGTTATCATTTGAACAAGCAAAGGACAGACGGATATCCCACATGATTGCTTCCCCCCAAAAGATAAAAAGTGTAGGCAAATCAGAAGCCATTGTGAACACAATTGGAAAGAAGTTCCCAATGCTGGAAAAAATCTGAATGGGGACAAAATTATCTACAAGTTTGACCAATAGTTCTTGATGTAGCTCAGCATATGCATGGCTCAATTTAGACTACATAATTTAGGAACCAAATGGCTACTTTGGTAAAAAATTTGGGAGCCATTTTCAAATTTTAGGCGCCATTTTGAAACTTGTATATTTTTTACCATTAAGTAAAATGTATAACTGATGAAGTGTAAAACTAACCTACAATTTGTGAATGAATTCTTAGTAACAATTGAATTTGATGTGTTCACAATTGATTTACTAATTATAAAAACAAGCAAAGACTTAATGTGCTGTTGATATTATTATCATACACATTTAAGGAATTTATTCTGGCCAGGCTCTGTATGCCAACGGTACCGGAACTTTTCTTTTGGAGTTGTACAAATAATGTGCCTCCAACTGTTCTTGTGTTTGACTAACAATTCCCTTTTGAAAGTTTTACATCCGGTAACCATCAAGTCTGTTGCGCACCCTGCAAACTCTGGTACTGCTTCACACACAGTGCAAAACATTTGTCTCTCCCTAAAACGAAGCTACGAGAAGTGTTGAAGCCATGTACACGAAAATTTTCGATCTGTTTGATTTGATTTGAAGTTTTTGTTTTTGATTTGAAGTTTTTGTTTTTGACTTGCGGTGGTCCATTGCCGTCATCCTAAACAATGTCAACACTGTCCAGTACACTGTCCGTTGTTTGAGTCGATGTTTTAGAGCTTGATGATATTTTTTTTAAAAAGAAAGCCGTAATTTTGCTTCCAATCGTAGCCATTTTAGATACATTGACCTCATGGTGCATAAACTTTGTCCTTGATACGCTGGAAGCAGCGTGTTATTGAGTAATTTCAAAATGAAGTGTGTTTATGATTGCGAGCAGAGAAACTAAAAACCGGACCGGACCGCACAAAAACGGTATTTTATCAAACCAAACTCAGTCGCCAAATTGGCGCCCTTAGGCTTAGAGAATATTTATATTTTAATAATTTATAATTTTTAGGCGCAAATGCGACCGTTTTGGTCGCAAAATTGAGGCCTGATATGAGAAGCCAGGACAGTCTTAATTAACAATAGACGGACAACATCAGAGGGACCAATCTGACTTAAAACAGATCTAATTCGCTCCCCGGATGTCGCTAGGTAGATCTGAGGAACACCAATTGTTACCATAACCTTTCAAAGCAGCCAATCAGAGAAGCGCCTACATAATTATTGGTGTGTTTTGAGAATGTTTGAGCCCATATATATATAACATTATTATCATTATGGCGTCATCTTTTGACGTGTACATTGAAGGGCGTTACGGGTGTGTTCAGCTATTACTAGACAACAACTATACACTATGTATGCGCATCAAAACTAGGAATCTTGTTTATTTGGTTAAACTGGCTAAATTTATGTACAGTGTGGGTTTTCATTCATTCAAAAAGAATTGAGCAATGCTTTGATTATTGCTTTGTCGGTAAGCGAGGTATCCATTTTGAAGCTCAATCACAACGATTGTATTGATGGTGGATTTTGATTGGTCTGATTTTCTCCTAAATATTCAAAATTATTCAAAACTCTTGGGTCACAGTAATGATCTTAACAATTGGTGTTCCTCAGATCTACCCTGCGATGCGATATCCAAATAACAGGAGCAAAGTAGATCTGGTTTTAATAAGACTGCAAAGGGACCAGTATAAAAAAAGTCCACTTGGCACATATTAATTGATAACAAAATTTTCAATCATTGTCTTGCTTATATTTTTTCAGAATGGATTATCTGAGAAATATAATATTGTCATCTTTAATGTGGCTTAATATGTTTTTAATATTCAATACAAAACCTCATCTCTTACTTTCAATATCCAACTTACCATTTTTGTCCATCCCCTTTCTTTGTAAAAAAGCCAGTGACACTGTGCTAGTTGTCCAAAATCAGATGAAACACGACTGAAATATGGGAATAATCCCTAAAAGAAACAAAAGCAAGCATTTATTTAGTAAAAATGTATTTGAAGTACTCAGTATTGATGTAATGAGTTCAATGTGAAACGTTAACATATTTGCTTGTGTTGAAATTTGACCCAAAAACATGTAACCTATTTTTGACCCCAGGGTCATGCCTTGAACAAGTTTAGCTTTCCATGCCCTAAAATTACCACAAACTGAAGCATTAAGCTACTGGATATGCCATAAGATAAGTTCATAAGATTTTTGAAATTTTGTAAAAAAAAAAAGTCCCCCTTTAGGCGCACCATGGGAGCCGATCCCCTTTGAACAAATTTGTAATCCCTTCCACTAGGTATTCTTCCGATCAAGTTTGGATGAAATTGGTTTAGTAGTTTTAGGACAAGTAAAAAATGTGGAAAGTTGACATATTTGCTATACTGTTGAACTTTGACCCAAAACAAACTTGAGCTACGCATGTCGAACAGGGCCACTGGCAAGATGGCCTTAAAATGTCACTGCAGACCCAAATTGTCACAAAAAAGGAAAAAGTTTAAATTACGTAATGGACAGGATTTGTATGAGAAAAGTCCACCTTGAACCTATGGTCCAAAAGGACTAAAAAGTAATAGAAAGACTAAATAAGATTGAGATATGCAACTAAATGGTGGCCAAGTTTTCGATTACAATGACAGACAATGAGGAACAACTATGGTTAAAAAGGAGTTTCTAACTCAGAAGAGTTAAGCATCTCTTGTATTTATTTCAAAATGATGCATTGATAATTACCTTGTCTTTCAAAATATACTCGTCTTCTACAGTACCTATCACTGGCATCTTGCTGGTTTTCATCAAGTTTTGCATCGCCATGGTTACTATATTAGAACCAAAGCCAATGACGCCTCTTACTTTTTCTGCTGGGTTAGCCTACAAAGATTTAAAGAAATGTTTTTCTTCTTTTAAAACATACTTTTTCAATAACAACAACAAACTAGAGCTCTGCATGTCGAACAGGGCCACCGCTAAGATGTCCTGTTGCTATTGCACCCCAGCCCCCGTATTTTGGGCTCCATTCTGGATTGAAACTAGAGCTGTCGCCAGGATGATCGACTAATACCCACTGCAAAGTAATAAAATTCATGACATCAACCTGGATTGAATCATTTTTATTACATTAGCCACATTATCCCCTTGGAATTGAATTATTTTGCTTCATAGATTCCTTGAAATTGATTGAACAGTGTAGACCATTGAAGGGTGTTTAAGAGGTGTTGTGCTTTAATACAAGATTCATAACATGTAAATGTTAAAGTCTAATAATCTCCCATGAAATAGTCAGAACAAATTTTTTTTCCCTCAAGTGTTATTGAATTCCATTAAACAGTGTAAGAGGCATTATGCTTACGAGGTTCATGACATGAAAATGTAATTATCTCCCCTTGAAATTGTAGGAACAAATATATTTTTCTTCATGCATATTTCCTATAGTGTACTAATCATTGTGTGAAGTTTTATTAAAATAGATTAAATGGTGTAGAAGGAGTTGTACTTACTAAATTCATGACATGTACCAAATGTTAAAGTCAAAATAGAGCTTTCGCCAGGATGGCTGATTAATACCCCCCGATTCCGCCAAGTAATGTATTTCCTGATATCAGTTGTGTAACTCCCATTAAACAGGTTGAACTGAAAATGTAAGCTCGGGTGCAACTTTAGAGGGTTGTGACTATATAAGTGGTCGGTTTCACAGAATTTGGATAAAAACTTAAGAGATTCTGCCAATAATTTTGTAAAAGGGACTTAACCCCCATAAAAATCAAAGCAAGTACAGTTTAAATCACTTCTGTAGTTTTATTGAATAAATAGATGTACAACGGCTTTTTGATGAAGACCCATTACTCTGTTCAAAGGGAGGTAACTCAAAATTATATAAATTATGCACCTTGTCAGATGGAATGATAAATTGCAGCAAAGGCAATATAAAATTGACCTCAAAATGTGTAACCTATTTTTGAACCTAGGGTCACGCCTTGAACAAAGTTGGTTCCCCATGCCCTAAATTTACTACATACCAAAAACATTAAGCTCTAGGCATTCTAGTTTATTAAAAGATTTTTTGAAATTTGGTCAAAGTTCCCCCCTAGTGGCCCAGCCCCTTCATTTTAACAAATCTGAATCCCCTTCCCCTAGGGATATTTCCTACCAAGTTTGGATAAAAATGGTCCAGTGGTTTAGGAGAAGAAGTTGAAAATGTGAAAAGTTTACGACGGACGACAGACAGAATTTGTACGAGAAAAGTCCACCTTGGACTAAAAATCTATGCAGTACTTTATTCAAAAAGCTTTGGTCAAGCTAAATGCCGACGGACAAGACCACACCAATATACATCCGCCTAATCAGCAAGTTGAAAAACAAATACAAAGTATATAAAAGTAGGTCACAGCGACCCTATTCTAGTACCAAGTTTCATTATCCTGCAACTGTTATGATCTGCACAAACAAAGTCAGGCCAACAGACCAAAGGGCAGATATCTAACAAACCCATGCATGTAGTTCCATTTGGTTTCAGTAGTTGGGGATCAATAGGCAAAAGGTATATTTGAAACGCAAAACGTGGCATTTGTTTCATTTTTATAATAAAACTTACCAAATCTGCCTGTGTCATTTGTGTGAACTGGTCAGTACAATCCGGTGCAGAGTTTTTTGTGTTAAAAGATTTAATGTGCAACGTTCTTGCTAAAAAAGACAATATGCAAACACATAAGTTAGAAAAGTTAAAAGCATAGTACAGTGAAAATCGGTTAATCTATTTAATAAAATATTCATAATGAGGCCTTAGGCTAAGGGTTAGGCTTTAGGAAGTTAAGTGAAGGACCACAACTCGGAAATTGAAAGAAGAAATTTTCATAAATTGAAACTCGACCTCAATTTTATGCTTTAGTAGCTTTACCAGAGATGAAACTGCATACACGCCTCGTCATGATCAACCAATCCGCATGCGCGTTATTTACCGACTTTCCATTTCAAGGTTATACTAAATACCAAAGTGGCTAGAAAATATATTGAGAACTGAACTAGAGCAAAATATTGCGGTTCTCGGTGTATCCCGTTGAATCGTTTCACCTCTAGAGTTAAGTCACTAGTGTGCTATTAAGGAATGTGAAGCATACAACCAAGTCTTTGCAGGCCCTTTTAGCCTTTTGCATTACAATGAAACTTGAGAATTGCATGAACATGATCATTGAAGGTATAGTCATGATAACACGTACCAAGTTTCAGGATATTTCCAAGAGGAATGAAGTCGCTCAAATGCATATGTACATGCGCGAGGGCAAAAGTTTAATTAATGCTATATTCCTTCTGACAGTAATTTGGATGCCCAAAGCAGTGATTGGGAAGGTGAATGCATGCTATTGGACTATGGCCCCATGTCACAAAAAATTATGGGCCATTGTCAACAAGCAATGGGCCCTTAAATAAAGATGGCAGCTAAAAATGAAAACATGAAGCATTCTTTTTAAAATGAATTTTTAAACTTTTTTATTCTCAGCCTGTCAGACCATTATACTGTTGTAATCATTGCACATTTGTCTTGAGGAGTCTTTTTTTAGTTGGTAAGGTTTAGCCCTGCCCCTATCAACCCGACCCTCAAAAGTCTGTCAGACAACACTGGAGTCAATCTACTCCTATGCTTGGTAACTATAATATTCTCAATCTGTTGGAAAAACACCCTCTCACACCTTGCTGTGTGCAGCGGGAGGATCGGGGCAAACTGAGCCAACTTAATATTAATCAATTCTGTCATTTATTGTAAGTACATTTAAACCAGGCAGGGCTCAATTTAGACTATGGAATTCAGGAGCCAAATGGCTCCATTTTGAAACTTGTATATTTTTTACCACTATGTACTGTATAACTGATGAAATTACATGCAATTTGTGAATGAATACTTGGTAACAGTTGAATTAGATGTGTTCACAATTGATTTACTGATTATAAAAA
>JAUMGZ010202020.1:11419-23227 GCA_032359645.1 Pododesmus macrochisma | reverse complement strand
AACTGTCGTAAAAAGTTTATTTGTGAAGATATCGACACATTTCAAGCATGTTTGTGACCATAAAGGTCTACTCTATATATTATAAGAACAATCTACAAAAGTCATTTGTATGCCTTAAGGGCCCTTTTCTCATGACGTCAGAAAGTTAAGGGCCCTTTTCTCATGACGGCAGTCATTTATGTAATTTAAACGAAATGTTTGTTTGTTTTATTGAGATTTAGCTTCCCTTTAACTAATTTTAGGTCATATCGAGAGCGTGTCTGCTTGCGACAGTGCGCACTTATGGCGACTTTATAATGCTGTCTCACTGAAATATCACACCGCAGACACATTGGCATGATACTTCACTCGGTCACATTATACTGTAATGTTGGTCTTTTGTTTATGCATATGTTATGTAATTTAAATGACATGTTTCATGTTGGCAAAATCCCAGGGATAAAATATGTTGAAAACTTGAAGCAGAAGTTTTTGCATAACAATAACCATAAAACTCATGGTAACTTTTGCAGATAATTGATATTATTGTGATGCAATATTTAAAGCATTTTGCAACCAGCTAGCAACATATTTGATATACATATAAATTGCAGTTTGTTTAACTGGGGTTTTACGTCCCTTTAACTCTGGCATAGGCCATATCAAAACTGTGTCTGCTTGTGACAGTGCGCACTTATTGCGACTTTATAGTGCTGTATCACTGAAATATCACGCCGCAGACACATTGACATGATAATTTATTCGGTCACATTATTTTGAAACCGAGCCAACCAGTCCTCCTCCTACCCAGAAATGATAAGCGCTTAGCACTGAGCGAGAAGATTACCTAATTTTTACGTCTTAGGTTTTGACGCGGTCAGGATTCGAACCCAGACTTGCGATTCTAGTTCATGTCTACCAGCACGTAGCGAACGCCCTACCCACTGGGCCTTCGCGCTGGTGGTATATATAAACGTAGTTACTGATAAAAGTAAGATGGCATGGTTATTCATTTTAGGGTCAGTCGGAGGTAAAATATTCATATTCGTTAACATTTGTGTTTAGTATAAATAATAACTCGAGCACTTTTTAATGCACATGTACTTCATATTTTAAGTACATGGAAGCAGAAGATAAAACGAAGACAGATAGATTTAGGGGTCATAAGTTCAACGACACAGCTATTACTCATATGAACCTAAAGCAGTGTCCTGGATGAGTTTGTCAGTTTTCTAGTTTCATATAATTTATAATAAGTCTCAACTAATTTGTTTGCGGCCTTTTATCTTTGACGCTTGCGTCAAGTTGTTTTTCTTGTAAGATAAATTGATGATAGAGGCCATTCGATCACGTGAATATTGTTATATGATGTAAAACTTACATTTTTAACTTGCGACACAATGTATTTAGACGGTGTATGCTGGAATTGTTTTAATTATCATTTTCTCTTTGAAAAGTTTTCAAACATATGCATGACTTCAAATTCATATTAATTTGTATTTTTCAAATGTCTAATCTTTGATAGTTTAGTACATTGTACATATGTAAATCATCAACAGAACAAAAAGATATTGGCAATATACTAATGCAAAGACTATTCCAAAATGTCACTTCTCATTCAACGGCAGACTCGTTACAAAGACAAAATTGAAAATTCCCAATATGTTCATTGTAAAGAGACTCGACTCTACCTTAATCTGTTTCACACGAGAGATAGGTAGGTTACTGTGGCTGAATTTTCGTGTACCCTTGACTTGGTTATAATCTTGTTTTATTCAACTGTGCATTCAATTTTGTTCGTGTATGGTTTTATGTCTTTTGCATGCATTTTGAGATATTAACGGAACCCGGTTTGCAATAGTCCAAACTAGTATGGTGCCGTTCAGTAAGTGATTTATGCAGAGAAAGCGACCAGATTTGGGTTTTCACGTAGAAAATGGACAATCAACTTGAAGACTTTTGTCATTATTCGCAGAAAATGGAATTTTTCTGTCTGGTCATTGTTGGTTCATATTGAAAATATGTTGATTGTAAACAAAGCCATCCCGTATATTTGTATAAACTAAATATCGTAATAATTGGTTCGGAATACAATACAATGGTTTCAGTTAGTGAAAAACATTATCGTAGGTAAGAACATTCCACAGTATGCGAAAGGTAAGTTTTCGCCCCAGACCGAATCATTCCCAACAGTCTAAATAATATTTACAATAATTATCGTAAAAAAATAACCGGATTGTGAATTGAGGTGGCTGTGCTTGGTGCACGTAGGGCGTGTAATCGTTTATAGGGGAACATTTCCCGAATTTCTAAAAGTCTGTTCACTGCCGCAACTGTCTGAATTTGTTTATTATGGAATTGATTAATCGTTTCACGCAGAAGAAGTTCTTGTTTGGCAATACGTTTGTATTTGACCATAGGCACCAGACCGGTCCAGACCAGACCATGTTTTAGAATATGCCTTCCTGTAGCGTGGTGTTCCTCGTGGGACAGTGAAGGAGAAAGGGTGTTGTGTCGTCAAAGGGATGCTCGATCATGCCCGTACTCGCATATTCGATCTGTGGTTAAATTACTTCTAAAAAATATTGGCACTATTACGAAAAAGCCGGTATTTAAGTTTGTTGTGGTAAGAAAGCTTTTTTGAATTGTGTGAGGGATGGAAGATGTTGATTATTGTCTGGCAGAGAATTCCATAATCTAAAGGTCGATGGAATGAAAGAATTGACAGTCTGCTGTAGTATGTATAAGGGGAGTTGGTTGTCGTCTGTCTGTCGGAGATTATATTCGATCTTTCTGTTTAGATTTGGTATAATGTCTAGACGGTATGGTGGGGTTAAACTGTATTTTGATTCTGTATAAAAGAGTGAGTTTACTTCTTGATAATTCACTGATACTGCTATTTCTCGTCCACTAGACAAGGAAATCCCACGAAAATAGGGGTACGGTATAAATCTTTTTTACACCTGTGATAGAATTTTCCCGTGTTTTAATCCGTGTGAGATTTCTCTATCCCACCCTAGGGTGAGATAAGCGCGCACTGGTATTATAAACAATGATATGTTGTCGTGAAAACAATGAATATGACGTCATTACAACAATGAATATGACGTCACAACAACAGATCAAAGAAGGAAATTCATCGGATTTTCTAGAAAATCATACAATCAACGCTTTGTTATAGCCGTGATATCAATGTCGAAGGTGTAAGAAAAAGAATCAAACACCCCTGGTTGTGTAAGATTGAAATATCTCTTTCTCACACAATTTGCAGTGTGTTATCACTTTGTGTTATCAAACCGATCAAGTTGTTATCACACTGCTTATTACGTCATTTGATTGGACCGCAACGTCGTACGAGGATCGTGACCTCTGACGCCGTTATTTTCTTTATTTCCGTTTCACCAGAACTTCGTTGTATCGCTCGCTTTAGGATTCCAGTTCAAAGTTTAGCGACAATCCATATACAAAACATTACCTTTTCGGTAAATCTTATTCTATTTATAAACAAGTTGTAGTTGAAATACAAAGTACGCGTGCAGTTACAGTGCTATATCTCTTGTCGGAGGGTAGTCAAAGAGACGCTTCACGCATGTGACTTGCTCACTGTGCTTTCACTACGAGCAATAACACTATACTACAACAGTTCCATGGTGTGTTACGAAATAATGCCATGTTTTTAAAGGCGTTTTATTATGTGAGAAAGCAGTTCTCGTGTGAGAACCTCTATATATTTACAACACAATTGATAATAACATTGCTAGGGTATACAATCAAACAAGAGAAGCACAGACTCCTTTTTGGATGAAAGATATGAATTTACAAAACTTATTTAACACTGTTATATTTTGTTCTTTAAACAACCGTGCAAATTTTAATACATTTGGTCGTGTTGTTCAATATAAAGGTAGAAGATTGTTACGGTATGTCGAAAAATGCGTACAATTAAAGATGTAGTGATACTCACCAATTTTACTCATATTACACAAATTACAAATTCCTCGACTTCTTTCCATTCCAAGCCAACTACCGGTTTCTATTGGCAGGCGCATATTTCCTGTTCTGAATTTGCAAAATACAAACAAAAACTTTTTGTTTAAAACATTAAAATAATTATCAAAAATCAAATCTTTTGTGTACACTTGTAAACCATGACGGACCAGTTTATAAAAGTGATCTGTGTGAGAACAGTTGGGCCAATAGTCACAATCTATCTGCAACAAAACCATCATAAAAATCACCTATTGTGTAAATTAATCTAAATATTATTAGACCTAGATTAATATCAGCTGAGGAAATTATAGGATATAATGTTTGAAAACAGAAATCATGAAGCTGTTCCACCATTTACCTACCTTTAACTCATGTATGTAAGCGTTTCGTGTCAAAATTTGATATTTGAAAAACTGCAGACTTGCTGTGATTCAATAGATATGCTGTTAAAATGTACTACCGTGCCATTGCCAATTCACTAAATATCTTAATTAACAAAATATAGTGGATTGTTTTTGGTCATCTGTTTACATCTGGCTCATTAATTATACATGTAAATTTTACCGAGAATCACGTGCAAATCCTGGGTTACCGTTATCTATTGATAAGACTGACGGAATTAATTTTGACACATGAATAAACTCATAACCTCCTTTTCTTCGCGTTCACGTGTACATTTTGTAGTCAAATAATCTTACATTAGGCCTCTCAATAGAAAGTTTAATTGGACATTTCAAAAGTATTAGGACATATTGACAGTCAACGCTGGGTCACCAAAGGGTATTTATTTTGTAAATTACTTTGGATCACGTATGGGTTTTATAATAACTATGTTAAACAATTCTACAAAAAACAATCTAAATCATATGAATTACAGGTGAATCTTGTGATCTTTAGAAACAGTTATTCATAGAAATTCTGTACAAAGAAGTTGAGTATCAATTACAGGTAATTCGGAATGTAAAATGATAAGTAGAATTAATATGCTTACGTGACGACATGTTTGTCTTCAATGGGTCTGCGCTTTCTTCGGGTCAAGCCGGGTTTGTATGGATATGGACAATATTACAGATAAAAAGTGCAGAAATACACGATAGAAACATAGATATGGACATTTAAACGTTGTTCTCCGTGTTTTATTGACGGATAATAAATAAATTATGTAACAACCGCACAGACTGATTTTGGACATGACACCTTTAAAGTAGCTCTTTATTTGAACTACGCGGTAGCTAAACTGTGAAATGGTCACTTCGTGTGCGTAAAATCGTGGGTTCGATCCTCACTTCGTGTGCGTTAAGTCGTGGGTTTGATCCTCACTTTGTATGCGTAGAGTCGTGGGTTCGATCCCCTGCCGCGTCTCGCCGAAGACGTTATAATTATGTAATCTTCTAGCTCCTTGCTAAATACTAAACATTGTAGGTAGGAGAAAGACTTGTAGGATCAGTGTCAAAATAATGTGACCCAATGAAGTAGTATGTTAATGTGTCTGCGGCGTGGCGATCTACACTATAATCTCTTCTTAGCCTAAGTAAGGAAGCACTACACATTCTCGCAGGCAAAAGATCATGAGTTATACTGAATTGCCATGATCAATACAAAGTTTCTGTTCCTATCTTCCATGATGATGATGATGATGATGATGATGATGACGATGATAATGATGCTGATGACGATGATATTATCGTTGTTCATATAAGTTGTAGCTCTTTCCTTGAAGCAGTTTATTGTGCTTTTGGTGTCATTTAAACTCTTGACATTCATATAACTCCCAGACTTTTAATTGACATTACATTACATTTATCTTTTTAATATGATTTTTAATTCTTGACGGACACCAGAGTTAGGAGGACTAATTAAATAGTGACTTTTGATTTAATTCAATATATCATAAACACGATGTTAATTTGATACATATGCATAATATACACTTACCACAAGACTGGCTATCATGGGCATCATTGACATTCATACCACAGGTATCTAAACACTTATCAAGCTCCCAGTACATTTCAGGTGTCCAGAAAACATTACAACAAAGACGTCTATCCCTTATTCGAAACCCACCAAGTGTGGAAGGACAGATACTCCACGAATTCCACATCATCCATTCACAACTATTGTATCCCATGTCCACACAGGTACAATCAGAATATCCAAAGATACACACGAACGCAAAGAGGGTCCTCGTCGAACGTTTCATTTTAGATTTTAATTCTCCTGATTTAACATTTCCAGTTTACGACATTAAGCGTCGTTCACGTTTTTACACCCGGAACTTGTCATTACTCAGCAGCGTCCATAGTCACGTACATATGTAGGAGTTAAATTTGAATAAAGATTAAAAGGTTTTAGCCGTAGATAAGGTTGTGCAGAAAATAAATAAAATTGACGTACACCCACTTTACAATTTGGACGTCCCTAACACACGCAAGTGTTTTTAAGATAATAATTATTGAAGATGATAGAAACTGTATCTGACTTTCGTATCAAAGAGTCCAATTATTAAAGGTAAAATGTCCCGCCTTTATTTACATTGTTTTATAGTTCTTCACAAGTATTCAGTTATATAAATTTAAATCCATGTACGGGTACATGTAAATAGGCATATTGATAAACACTTTCATCACATAAAAGTAATATTGAAAGGAATTCAAACTATGTGTGGTGGACATATACAAATAATTACTTAATATCATACAAATATGAATAGTTTTTTAGTTTTTGTTTGCTGATAAAGTATATATGTATGTACTATATAGTATGTGTATAATTTATTGAACTCTATTCTAAGTTTCCTTACACATAAAACCATATAAATATATAAGCTGTATATAATTCAAGATTTCAAGATTTTATTTTTCAACACTCAGACACCTCTAAATGTGTAACAAGAGGAACATCATAACAGCCCGTAACGTCAACGTCACCAGCAATTAATGTTTACACCCACAATACAGCTAACAAACCGATTGTAAATCAACACTTGTGTGTAAGTTGTGATTATGGCTCTAAAGTCAAATTTTATTCCATAAGTTTTACAACTTATTGGTGTACGTGTAATTGACAAGATATAGAATGCGTGCTTTGAATTTAACTTTACCCAAACATCTTAGAATTTAATTAAATAAAGAGGACCTTGACATAAAATAGATTAGGTACGTAATTGTATACACATTGACGCAATGTAAGATCATTAAAATAATAAGCGCTTTATCTTCTTAAATAACAGACTGAAATACACTTCCGTGTTGTTGTGTTGACAAAATCTGAGAACTTATTCTATGAATATTGGAATAACATATTTTCGAGCAAATTTCAAAGTTATATCTAAGCGGCTTACATTCAATATATATTTTGAAATCATACCTAAATAACTTTTCCTGTGAAAACAGCTAATTCAGACAAGTTCTAGAAATATAAACAGAGAATTATATAACTTTGTAGTAACAGTATTGCTGACAGCAATCTCTTAATTGTGATGTGGAATAGTTAAGCATATAATTTTTTAAATGATAACTATTAGACATTGATTAGATTGCAAACACCATATTACAGTAACGGTCTGAATGACCCACACACACGTCAGAAAGTCACCAAGTTATCATCGCATTAATTATAAATTTCTTATTTTTGTCTATAACATTTAATGATTTATTAGACAGAGAGGAATTAACAGTTAACCTGTGGATTGAAAAATATTTTTTACCGTTGTATATGATTAGTAAAAACAGTATGCAACATTTGCTAGCAAAATAGTTTTATAGAGATGTTAATATTAAGTACTTTTCGAAGTTAAAAGCACATGTTGAGTATTTATATGAGTAGTTATATAACTACGAACGTTTGATGCACACATTGTATAGAGGAATATATTATGAAACGTTTAAACGTGCTGATCGTTATTTTGTCCTTGAAAACCAATAAAAACTCTCAGTTACATCATAGGCAAATATAACACTCCATTTATCACAAGATTTAAGCACGTCTGCGATTTTATGAACAAATGAGTCATTTTTTATTTGAATAACCTGCTAATGTCTCCTGTGTATTATGCAGAAGTACGAATCTTTATTATTTAGATATTTTTTATTCCATTATCAATATAATTACAATTACAGGAAACAATACATATCACACGACATTCAATCACAAAAACATACTTCTTAAACTTATTAATAATATACTTTATGTTATTCAAGATTTGCTTGAACGCGAAGAAAGTAGTAAATTCGAGAAAAAAAAACCAAGACGATATTCTAAAATTGTAAGTTCATGGACATTGGCAAGAAAATCATTCAAAAGCGTTGCTGCGTAGTGTTCCTTTTTCGGATAATATTATAATCTCTTCTATACTTTTTCAGCATTCTAATTAAAGACAACATATCCAAGGTAAGAATCGATTCAAATACAGGGGTCGATATTGATAGATAAAGAACAAAAATATAGGAGTCACTTATGCTTGTTTTATGGGGTTTTAAAAGTAGTAACGTGATAAAGGAGCGACGGTTATATCACCATGCAGGTACAGGAGACAAGCGCGCGGCACAGTAAAGGAATGTACGTGTCATAGTTTCATATCGTTGTTGATTTTAAAAGATACATTGGTTTCTACTGCTGACAATAACAATAGTATGTGAGGAATACAATTGTAGAAGAATCTTGTTCACCAAATTCAAATATTGCTGATATAAGTATTTGGTAGATTTTGAAAGTTTTTTTGTTCTTTTATTTACCTGTAATAAGTCAGTCCGTTCGTCTATCTTTTTATAATATCTAATTCTATATGTTATAACGTCGCCTTTGCTAATGAAGACTGGATCATCAACAACAAAAACACGCATTGGGGTGTGGTTTTTGTCCTTCATTTAAATCGTGATGTTTACCCCCTCCCCTTTTGGCTTCAGAGCTTTGATTTATCAAAGTCTTTTCTATTCTAAATTAATGTCCCATTATAGTTCGAATTGAAAATTGAAAAAAAAAATGAAAAATTGAGTGCGTTGAAGGCGGTTGCTCTTGAGCTTAATAGCTTCGGGTCAAAAGCGAGGTCCTCTCAACCATTTTGTTGGTTTGCCATCGTTTTTAAATGCCCGTGTCACTTTGTATCCACAGCCTCTTAGCATTTTGCTTCCGAATACTTGTTAAAATAAACCTTTTCCGAAGAGCCATTGCTGTGTGTGAGGCACGCCGTCATTTATTCCCGATTATAAATGTTCTAAATGGTTGTGTTTAATGGATAGTTTGACCTTTTATTGTAAGTAAGTCTGTCTGTCTTTTGATACTATTTAATTCTATATATATCATAATACTACCTTTGCTGATGAGGACTGGTTTGTCCGAATCACCTGTTTAGAGGAATACGTTTAAAATTCTTATTTTGACTACGCAAACATTTCAAATTTTGGCAACTTTGTATTATTGTTGGTGTGTGGTTTTTGCATATCATAATCATCGAGATTTTTCCCCTTTGGCTCTGTAGCTTTGATTAACCGAAGTCTTGTCTATTCTAAATTCATTTTCTCTATAGTGTCCAGTAATGATGGCTGCTTCGTAGCAAGATATGGAGTTCGAGACGGGGTTGTCTCGCACAGAGTATTTGCTCTTTCCTCTTATAAATATAATATTTATTGCAGGCATATTTCAGATAGCATTTTTGTATTTTTGGTCGTGACTTTTTGATGAAACTATTGTTTGTTTGTCAATAACTTTTGTTCTGTAATCCCTATTTCTTCTTGTTTTACCGAACAGAAAGTTGAAGACACACGATAGTTGCATTACGTGACTTTGTACACGGGCGTGAAGTTGGTTATATATAATCGATATTCGATATTCAATATTGAATATCGAATATCAAACCAACTGAACTTAAGGCCTTAGAATATCGTCTTGGTTTTTCGATTTACTATTTTATAACGTGAATACATCGTTAAAAATTCTATCCAATATCAATAGATAGGTACGAATATTAGTATAATATAATAATAGTTTTGCTTTACAATAAACTACTTTAATACCCCATCAAACATATCCCAAGAAAATCAGTTTCTAACACACTCAAAATATGAAAAAAGAAAAACCGGGACTAGCAATACCAAACACTTCTAAACTGCATTAAACCATATACATTTCACAGGATTGTACGACATTCCATTATTATATTAGTGGAAACAGAAATTCAAACATGTATTCCTACTCGGTTCGCTAGATTCATAATTGCTATTTCGGATTTATCTTATTTTCTTGTAAGTAAGCTTATTGCAAAGAACCACGAACTTAATTGCTTGACATGCATGGTATGTGCACTTGTCAGATAGTCTGCTGCATAAACAGTCGAACAGCTAGAAATTGAAATTGAAAAACACTCGTTATAAAAATATATCACCGACTTTACCTGGAATTAATACATATACGTTTCGTGTCATATAATAAGAATAACAATGCAAATGGAACACATATCGTTTCAGAAACGCCGGTAGATCATGACAAAACCTTGGGAGGACAAAAAGTAGATTAATTGCATGCAGAAATAATGATTACCCAATATATCTAAACGTCTCCCTGTACACGTCCCAAAACACAAATTCTGACACATTGTTGCAGATGGAAAACGTTTAAAAATAACAATTCAAAAACTAAAGCGCGAAAAAGAAATATACCGTTATTAGACCAGGTGTAACATGAATGTAGTATTAATCGTTAATGATCACGTCCTATAGAAAACACTTAGAACATTAGAAAGGTTGTTCCATCGATTGTGTTGATCGAGCCAAGCATACAGTTGATAACGTAATAAACAAAAATCAACTTTCTTACTTTAACTATATGAATATTCTACAAACCATTTATGGAAGCAACTGAATAAGCAATATATAGGAAACATGTTGGCAATGGTGACATGCTTCCATAATGTATAAATACACTAGCAGATTATTATTTTAAATGAGATCTCACAAACATTTTCTGAACTAATTTACTCACTATCTTTAGTCATTGACTCAGTGGTAATCACACCGAACGACGGAGTTGGCGTCATGGACTCAGTGGTAATCACATCGAACGATGGAGACCTTGTGCTATCCTGCGCGTTCAACTCCGTGCTGTCCGTTTTTTTAGTCACATCAATAGCTGAAAAGTATGGAACGCTAAATTAAAATAATATTCAACATTTGAGTATATCTTCAAATAATCAAGCCTATCTTCAATTGAAGCGTACCTATCTTAAAATAGGACTAATTAAACCTAACTTAGATAGAATTTAAGGCTATCTTCAATTGTATTGAACCTATCTTTAATTCAATTGAACCTATCTTTAATTTAAATGAATCTTTCTTCAAATAGAAATGCATTGATTAAGCGAGAATTAAATCTATCTTCAACATCAGTTATGGATACATATATATTGAATTAAAGATAGATACAATTCAATCGAAGATATGTCCAATTCAATTGAAGATAGGTTCAAATATATGTACCTTACTTTACATAATTAGACCTATTTTCGATTGAATTGTACCAATCTTAAAATCAACATATCCATAATTGAATTGATGATAGGATTATTTCAATTATTATTGTATTCCTTGTAAACAATGTATTTCTATTTGAAGATAGGATTATTTCAAGTATTTTGTATTCGTTGTAATCAATGTATTTCTATTTGAAGATAGGATTAATTCAATTGCTATTGTATTCCTTGTAAACAATGTTTTTTATTTTAAGATAGGATTAATTCAAGTATTTTGTATTCGTTGTAATCAATGTATTTCTATTTGAAGATAGGATTAATTCAATTGTTATTGTATTCCTTGTAATCAATGTATTTCTATTTGAAGATAGGAT
>JAUMGZ010202020.1:0-11319 GCA_032359645.1 Pododesmus macrochisma | reverse complement strand
GATAGGATTAATTCAATTGTTATTGTATTCGTTGTAATCATGTATTTCTATTTGAAGATAGGATTAATTCAAGTATTTTGTATTCGTTGTAATCAATGTATTTCTATTGAAGATAGGATTATTTCAATTGTTATTGTGTTCGTTGTAATCAATGTATTTCTATTTGAAGATAGGATTATTTCAATTGTTTTTGTATTCGTTGTAATCAATGTATTTCTATTGAAGATTAGATTAGTTCAATTGTTATCGTATTCGTTGTAATTTGTGTGTTTATATTTGAAGATAGGGTTAATTCAATTGTTACTGTGTTCGTTGTAATCAATGTATTTCTATTTGAATTAAGATAGGATTTAATCAATTAAATAAATGTGATATATTGACATTTCGGCTTCCACATTTCTGGAACCCCATTCTTAAATCTAAGTTAGTCAGGCAGCCCATCCGTCCGTCCGTCTGTCTTTGATTAAACAATATAATTTAATATAAAATGTAGAATAGGTCATTGAGGGTTGTCTCACTATCGTTTCCGCATTGCTTGCATGATAAAGTTGCTGCTTCTATGCCTATCCTGTTTAATGCTTGTTTTTCTTTGCTCTTTCGTCGCCACAGAAGTGTCATATTCTTCTGGTGACAGATGTTTCTTTTTTAACACCGGAATGACACGGAAGCACCGCGGCGGGTGACATATGTGTAGCAGGAAACGTTTACCATAAGAGAAAAATACTGTTTACAAGAATTGTTGTGACCCCCTTCACTAAATCTCGTCAGAAATTGAGGGTTTTAGACAACATACTTTAGATATTCAAAAGGCTACATATTCTAATATTTAATTACTGATATGCTCTAATTTTGAGTTATTTCTTTGCGTTCAATCCTGAATATATGCTGCATCGTTGTGTAGATACGTTAATGAATGATAAATACCATTTCTCTGTCAAAAATTTAATGAATGAAACAATTATAAAACTTACACAAAGATATCTCAAGATGTGTAATGCACAGCTGAAATTCAAAAAAATTAATTGTGTGCCTGAATGTTTTGTTTGTTTTACTGGGGTGAAACGTACGTCTTTTTCAACTCGTGTTTAGGTCATATCGTAACTGCTTGTGACACTGCGCACTGATGACAACTTCATAGTACTGTCTCGATGAATATCATACAACAGAGAAATTGTCATGATAGGCCAATATGTCATATTAACCTGACACTGAGCAAACCAGTCCTTTTCCAGAAAATAATGTGTGTTTTGAAGGGAGCGAGAAAATAACCTAGTTTAAAGTCTTTTCGTAAAGACTTACGTTTGTCATGGGTAGGATTGATCACGCCTTCCCTAACACATAACTGTAAAATGTGTACTTACATTCTCTACATGATCTATTAAGTAGCTTAACATCATCCACAGCTATACCACCAGTGTGAATGTATCCAGCCACGCCCTCTAGTACAATCTATAGGATTTTATAAATAACAAAGTACTGATATATAGTTATAGTTTAAAATCTGAATGTAACTTATGTACAGATACCAGGGCCGTAGCATCTGAAAACAGGGGGACATCTGCTCCCCCACCCCTAGATATTTGGAACTTTTTTTATTTTTCTATGAAAAAATTACCGGCAAATGTGTGTGTGTGTGTGTGTGTGTGTGTGTGTGTGTGTGTGTGCTCGACAGAAAAAAGGTTTCCCCCTACCGGTTTTCCCATGGCTGCGGCCCTGTATACACTCTGAACTACTCGGCCAATGTATCTTCGTCTGAGGTTTACCGAATGTTGAAGATAGTAACAATTTTTCATTTAACCAATCTAAATTCTATTAATGACATTTAAAGATTTATCATTTATGAAAAAAAATCAGTTTATATTAGTAAACCGATAAAGCTATAGTCGAGTGTATACATGAATGAAATTTCCTTAAATTCAAAGGTGGCTTATATTTCAGCTTGATTGATATTTTTTTTCACAATTTACAAATGTATTAAAAGTATTGATGAATCAAAGATAGATTCAGATCTCTACAAGACCCTCATGCCGTACCCGAAACGATGTTTGTGATGCAATGTCAACAGATGCTTGCTGCCAGTCCGACCCCTGGTTTCCAGATTTATTAAAGCTAGGTGCACCGTCGTTCGTTCCATGTCTAACATAAACGTTCAGTGTGTTTAGGTTTATACCGTATATGAAATACCAGAATGAGAAACACTTGGTTGTATTAACATGTGTAATAACGACTTCGGGGCTCAGTAAGTGTCCTATATCGCCAGAATGCTGTGAGGTCATACCAATAAAGTAATAACCTCCATCTACAAGAAAGAAATAATGCTTGAACAAAGGAAATTGCCGATTAAAGTAAAACAGAAATAATTAAGATACAAACACGCGTGAAGAAATAATGGCCATATTAGAGCTAAACATGTACATCGACAATACATGTATATATAAAGTTTGAAAGTTCATTCTGGTGGTTGACTCTTTGATAAGTGTATTGATTATTGGTAAGTATCCTTTGTTCTGACGATCCTATGTCTTCTTGTTATAAATATTTCGATATTTTCTGAACATTTGATCAAAACAGATTGCAGGAGAAACCATAAAAATAAATATTTCTATTTCACAAAGTGTTTTTTTCTTATTTGAAAATAGTAAATCGAAAAACCAAGACGATATTCTAAGGCCGTTAATCTATGGACATTGGCAAACAATAAGAAAACGTTGGACGCACACAGAAAAATGAACCAAATATACATTTATTAACTAAAAATGGAAACATCACGAACTTCTATCAAAAAACTAGAAGCGAAACCAGTTTATTGAAAGTAATAGCTGTTGGTTTCTGTACACTCAGTGAAAAAATCAAACAATATGTGTTCTTATTCATGAAACTGTTATGTTAATAAATGCCGTATAAGCATCTAATTTACTTTTATTTATTTATTTTTTTATTTATTTATTTATTTATTTATTTATTTATTTATTTATTTAATTTTATTCATTTATTTATTCAATTGAAATTCTTTAACAAACGTAACTCACGCCCAGTGTAGTCTGCCGTTGGTGCCGTCCCGGGAATAGCGCTAGAACCAGAATATCGCGTCCAATCAACGTTATCTGTACTGCTCTGAGTCCATCCACAAATGCCGCTGTCAAAAGGACAATTAAATGCACCAAGAACTGAAAAACAATTTTAGAATTGCATTTTTCATACATTTTCTCTGCAAATTGCATGGTGAAAACAGAAAACAAGATATACCGGCGATGTTATCACGAGGTTTGTTTTGTTTTGTTTTTTGTTTTGTGTTTTTTTTTTTATTGACGTTTAGCGTCCCTATCAAGAAACGTCTATGCCATATAGAGACAGAGTTTACTTGTGATAATATGCACTACTGGCGACTTTTTAGTGCAGCCGTACAGAAATATCACACCGCATACACATTGACATGGTACTTAACTCGATCATATTATTCTGACACCGAGTCATCAAATCTTTTTCTACTAAAAATGTTGAGTTCATTGCAGGGGGCGAGACTATTACCTTATTTTAACAGCTTAGATTTGACGCGACTGAGCATCGATCCCGCGCCTCCCACTCGCGAAGTGAACGCTCTTCCACTGAGCTACTGCGGCGGTAATAATCACGAGACACTTACTTGTTTACTTATAGGGTTAAGTGTCACGTGAAGTCATTCAGGTTTATATTGAGGCATAAAAAAGGTAACCATTATCAAAGTAAATTGACATGCACCACTAATATCATACACGTTCTAAATTATTTTATTTTGTAACTCACTGTTCGTCACTGGCATGGCAGATGCAGTTTCAACTGATAACTGTACCATGTTGATGTTATTAGTTATACATTGATTGTAATCAACGTTGTTCCACACCGCTTTACCATTGTGCTTATAGCTGCAAACATAAAGTGAATGTATTAAGTCTACAATACCATTGTGCAAACATAAATTGAACATATTAAGTTAGTGTGGATTTTTGTTTGAGATTTGTAGACTTTTATACTTACCTAGTATTTTCATAATTTGGTTTAGGCTGTTTAAAATCTTTTTTATTTTTAAGTTTTGAAGTGCGTCTTAATGTTATGGTTCTGTTAATAAATTAGATTTGAACAATTCTCGCTTTTAGAGATGATTTAAATGCTCTCTAACTTTTTGCTTATTTTAGCGATGACATATTAATTAAGGACGCCCAGTTGTTGATGCTATTCAAAAATTAATAAATAAGTTGAAAGTTGCTGTAAGTATTTTATATATATCATAAAGAGTTTTAATACATTCAAGACAGATATTTTATTTATTAATGTGTGATCTTCCATATAAAAATGCCACACCACCTCAAATCAAATATTAATTAAAATCCACGAAATCTTTACTAAACGTAAACGTATGTCCAGATGTTGTGCTGCGCCCCCTAATTGTATGGGACGCCAAATCTACATAAACTCAAATACTTGAAGAGCTCTCCAAATAATTAGACAGCTCTTCAAATCAATTGTTGCTCTCACTAACTAAATCAGAGCTCTCTCGGCTCCAATTCACACAAATTTATACATATCCATAATTTATTTGGAGGTATCTTCAATTGAATAGGTCTCCAATTGACTTGTAGATATCTTCAACTAAGTTGATTTGGGGATATAACACTAACTGAATTGATGCTATCATTAATTCAATTGGAGAGCTGAGTTTATGTAGATTTGGCGTTACATATAATTGCGCTCCATTAAACTGAAATCTTGGATTTGCCCTGACAAAACTGTGACCCAACCACTTAGTGAAGCGATTCTGTAGGATTATTGTACATTTCTGATGTTACTGGTGCACACATTTACTGAGATATAGATACGACCATACATGAACAATTGTGTAATATGCATACAAAAAATGTGTGACGCGAAAAATGCGTGGACGTTACGTAAATTTGGTGAAGCCAATTATTACACATAGAAGTCTAGAAATATTTTATTAACTGAAGTCCATTTAAAAGAATAAAATTAATATGTTGTTCGTTATGGCCTTTGGATGATATGTTCACAATTAACTCAAACTGAAACAGGCCTTCAGTAAAAATAGTATGTATAAGAGGAAAAAGCAACACGCTGTGTGCTATGTTTGAAAGATTCTCGTCCCAGATTCCAGGCATAGCTACGAATCAGCCGTCTTCAACGGACGCTCAAGAAAAATATATTCATAGCTCTAACTTATGTCAACGGTTCACTGTTTTTAAAATGATCTTTTATGTATACACTGTATGACTATTTCAACGAACACTTAACAATGGTTAAAATACAAATTTACATACAATAGCCTAGGAACAAGGACATGGGGTGAATAGTGCATTATCTGGTGATATGTTATCTATGTCCGGGTAGGTATCTATACTACACATTAAACACGTCCGTACTTACAATAGGCATCAGATATCAAAGCTATCTATGAAGAGTACTTCCCTGTGGTGCTTGGCACCTTATCGTGGAATAGGGGTTTGAATGACTCGATGACCCGAAGAGCTATGCAAATCGATGCATTTGTTCCTGTTAGAGTGACTGAGTCAAACAGGTCGAAAGGTAGAGGCCAGACACAGATCGACACGTCCTTCATTGGCATTCATGTGTACAAGGTTCCCATCTGGCACGAAACAAATCCCCATGTAAAGTTCGATATGAGAGTAGGTGGAAACGCCATTGCTTCACCTCATCCTTCTTTCTGTACTATCCCTATTGCTGTGATTCTCGTTCCTGTCGCTCCTTCTCTACCTGTCCTATCACTTGGTTGTTCTGCTTTGGTCTTTTGTCACGATAACGATGGAAGTGTTGTTAACCCATAATTAAACAAACCTCTATGATGTATAATGTGTTATATACAAAATTTTCTCAATAAATTATATTCACAATTTGTCAACTACCACTTTTAATGTCAAGTCACTTAATTGTGTAATTAGGTTATTGCTTTCATGATGATAATGTCATATAAAGATTAGTGCTCCATACTAGAAATAAAGATAATATTCAGCTGCTCAGTCTCAACTATTTTCAGTTGAAAACATCAGTTCAAGTTCTGATTTTGGTCAAAAGATGTGATCTCATAATAAATTCTCACATATATATTGTCACATTTATTTTGACACCGAGGAAACTTGTTTTTGGACCATTTTTCTAAAATGCCGATCACTAGACAATTTATATTTCGAGTAATCGTAATTCACTGGAACAAGGTGTCATTTCCGTAGTGATTATATGCTTAACTTGAAGGAGTATTGAATCTAATTTCTTTGGGACTGAGAAGCAGCCGAAACGCCAGCGAGCATAAAAGGCAACGTGATATTAACTCATTATGATATATGTACTATCTCAGAATTATTCAGTACTTTTGGTCAACTGTAGATTCACTAGCTAATCCAATTAACAGCCATTGTCAATAATGATTGCTTATACCTATACTAAGAGATATTACCATTGTCTATATGCATATATGCTAGGTGCGACAGTTGTATTTCCTGGACACGGCATTGCTACCAATCTCACAGATGAAATTGGCCACGAAATAATTAGACCATCGACTGTTGTCACGTCTTGACCGAAGCAAACTGTAAAATGTAAGTAGGTAAGAAGAAATTTACAATCAACGACGATGAAGAAAAAATACAGTCCCAATCTATCTTTACTTACTAGTGAAGGTGTTTAGGTGGAAATTGTTATTTAGGAAAAGGTCATTTATATTTTTTTATTCCTTTTTCCGGGTTTTTTATATACTAAAAAATGATGGGTCGGGTAAGTCGTCGTCGGAGAGAGAGAGAGAGAGAGAGAGAGAGAATATGTTTGCTGCAAAACACTACCAGTTGGAACAATGTCCACTGTAATGCACGCGATACTTATTCTCCATTAATAAAGCCTTAAACAGAGGCAACCAGGAGAAGCGATCCCAAGAATATCCCATCTTAAACTTATATTCACTAATTCCGCGTTAATTATTTACGTTCAATACTGTATAATTGTGATGCATCTTTTGTTGTAGATATGTTACTAAACTATATGTAGATACAATTATGCTATTAATATCTAAAGGAATAAAACAATTTATAGAGTTCAAAAAGTTTCAAGACGAGCAATTCAGAAATGAAATATTCAAAATCGTCTTTAGTTTGTTTTAAATGTGTACTCACAGTCTCCACAAGATCCATCGAGTAGCTTTACATTATCGACAGCTATACTACCAGTGTGGATGTATCCAGCCATGCCCTCTAGTACAACCTAAAGGATTTCATATACACGTACAACATAGTATTGATATATAGTTCTAGTTTAATAACTGATCATGATGTACGGTCATAGCAATTTTTCATTTAACCATTTTAATTTCTATTATCGAAATGAAAAGATTTGCAATTTATTACATTTTCAGTGATGAAATATAAGGATTTATTGATTAAATGAATGCTATATTTCTCGCTGTTATTTTTCACTAGTAAAAATATCAAACAATGTTTATTCAGAGGAAAGCGTGTCAAAAGAGACGCCAAACAAAATGGTTGTCTATCCTTCACGTCAGAAGTGCAAGGTAACAGCAAATTGTAAAATCTGCAGAAAACCTTTTACAACTACATAGTTGTGTGTTCAGAATAGCAAGACGAGTAAAATGAGTGGTCACACGTAGTGAAAATATTAATATTAAAGAAAATTATATACATTGGAAAGAGAACATTTTATAACGTTTTATGGCAGAATAAGCTTTAGGCACAATGCTGCAATGAAACATTTGAAATGTTATAAACAGAATATTCTATTTTTGATGATGAATAATATTTATATTTTATCTCGTGGGGTCGTATATTTATATTTTTTACTCGTGTTACATATATATGTATATTGCGCTCCTACTCGATGAAATATAAACGTTATTTATTACTAAAAAAGATAATATCCTCTAGCTATATATATATAATAATATTATAATGTAATCTCTGCTATATAATGCGGTCAAAGATACAGACTCTTTCTCGTACTATCCCTACAGCTTTGGTTTCTTTTAATGTTGCTCCTTATCCTATTATTTCACATGGTTTATCCCCTTAAGTCTTTCGTCACATTATCAGTGAGAGATTCTTGTGTTAACACATACCTTTTTTCTATGGAATATGTTGTCAAACACCAAAATAACATTGAAACATCGTGGTGACACACGTGAAGCAGGAAACGCTTACTCCTTCTTCGCTTCTAGTTTTTAAATATAATTGATGATGTTTAGTTAATAATAATGTTATATTTTTTCTGCTTGCTTCTCCTGGTTTTTCCCTTTTATTTTGCCCATGCTAATTGATTTATTTCTTTTGAACATCATATTGGTTTTTAATATATTCCAAATACAAAGCAAATATTACTATACCTCATTATGGATATTTCAGCCATATCACACGGTCTTTGTCACCTGATTGATGTCCACTGCTGGAGGTATGGTCATGTGACAACAGAAGAAGGTCGTACACTAGAGGCAGTTCCAGGCCCGTGTTCCCTTTTCATAGATAGTCTGCGTTGTTTTCTTGGTAAAAAACCCTAATATTACAAAATCAGAGGATTCACACACGAAAAGAAGAGTAAAAGAGGCGATAGAATTTTAAAAAAAACGCAGGCTATCTATGAACAAGGCACGAGGGCCTGGAGTTACCCCCAGTGTACGACCTTCTCCTGTTGTCATCCTAGGTCATGTGACCTCCAGCAGTGAACATCAATCATCTACCGTGTGCTACGGCCGAAATATCCATAATAAAGTATAATACTATTTGCTTTGAGTTTGGAATATCTAATCGCTTAATTCTTAGTCGAGCACGAATGTGGGTTCCTTAAATTAAAAAAGTGGCTTATTCTGACGTTTGCTTTTATCAAACGTATTTTATATTAATAGAGAAACAATGACAAGTTCATATCGATCTCTTCAAGACCATTATGTCGTACCCGAAACGATGTTTGGGAAGCAATGTCTACAGAAGCGTGCTGCCAGTCCGACCCCTGGTTTCCTGTTTTCTTAAAGGTAGGCGCACCATTGTTCAATCCATGTCTAACATAAACGTTCAGTGTGTTTAGGTTCGTACCATTAATGAAATACAAGAATGATAAACACTTGGTTGTATTGGCTTGTGTAATTAAAACTTCGGGGCTCAGTAATCTGCCTGCTTTGCCAGAATGATGTGACGTCATATCAATAAAATAATAACCTCCATCTGAAAAAAGACAATACAGTTCTGAGGGAATCATCAACGAATAATATCCGAACGTCCTCAGAGGAGATTGGGTTATATGTTCCGATCCTTCTGATAGCTAGATAGACATGTTTAGGTTTGTTTGTTTGTTTGTTTGTTTGTTTAACTGAGGATAAACGTCGCTTGCAGACTATCTCACCGATGTCGTGAAAGTAGACAAAAGGCGAAATAAATAAACGATAGGACAGGAAGAGAAGTAACGACAGGAGCGGGCAAGCAAAGCAATAGCTGGGATAGTTCAGAAAGAAGGGTGAGGGGATTAGGGATCTTTATCGTGCCAATGGGTTAAAACTCCCTGTACGCGGGACCGTCAGCTTAGCGTCCTCTGAAGGACATGCTGATTTTTGTCTACCCTTCAACCTGTCTGACTTGAATGACATTACCATGGATTTCATTATATCTGGCCAGCATAACTCTCCAGCCTCGCGTCATCGAGGCACTCAAAATTCTTAGCACCAAGCACAGGGCAAGTCTTCATGATCACCTTGACACTAGCTAACTGGCAAATCAGTGGTATAAGTGGACTAATACATGAACCAGTTAAAATATTAACAATGCGGACAGGCCAAGCATAATTATGATTAAAAAATCTATCTTGATTATTCAAATTACTTAAGAAACGGGAATCGAATCAATATAATCGTGTTCAAAACCATTAAGTACAAATACATGTATGAAAATGTACCAATGCATAATATTTGAATATTTTCTGAAAATTTGATAAAAAACGGATTGGTCTTTCAATAAAAATCATTTTAATATCAAAACATGTTGTTCTTATTTTGTAGTAATAATTGTTGGAAAATGTCTGTACAATGAACAAATCAAACATTGTGTAATCTTGTTCATAAATGCCCTATAGGCATCTAATTTATATCTTTAAAAAAAGCTTGAACATATGTAACTCACGCCCATTGTAATCTGCCGTTGGTGCGATCCCAGGATTAACGTTATGACAAGAATATAGTGTCCAATTAATATTATCTGCATTGCTCTGAGTCCATCCACAAAGGCCACTGTCAAACGGACAGTTAAACGCACTAAGAACTGAAAACAATTTTAGAAATTATGTTGAAAAACTGAAAACAAGATTACCGGCGATGTAATCATGAGGTTTGTTTGTTTGATTGGGGTTCTACGTCCCCTCAACTTATGTCTATGTAATATCGAGATGATATTTGCTTGGAACAGTGCGCACTGGTGGCGAATTTATAGTGCTGCCTCAATTACATTGTATGCTGCAGATATATTGTTGAAACGATACTTCACTTTGTCACATTATTCTTACATCGAGCAAACCAGTCATTCTCCTACCCATAAATGCCGAGCACCTAGCAGGCAGCGAAAAGATGACATAATTTTAACGTCTTGGGTTTTGACGTGGCGGGAGTCAAACCCTTTTACCGGATCACAAAGCGGATGATCTTCCTCTGAGCTTCCGCAAAGGTGAGAGTTGACACAAAAAATTGGCAAAATGAACAATGACGATTCCAAAAACAATAATAATGTATAATAACGCATTCTTCAACTTTATAGATTTTTTAAAATATAAATATAAGCACTATGAGATGATACAAACTCCAAATCCAATACTATTTCCGTATATATGGATATGGAAACCTAGGTAATCACAAATGAATACTTTTAAAAAAAATGTTCATCACTGTATTGTATCAATGGACCACCATATCCAACATGCACATTTTACCTGTCGACATAGGTTATCAAAAATGGCTTCTGAAATTCTACTCGCCCATTTTAAAAACAGTATATCACCTATTTTGAAAGAACCGCATCTATAGTTCTGGCAAGACAATTTTATGGTATTTTAGAGTGTGGTTTGTGTCCTTCATTACCGCCGATTTCTTTTTGCCTCAGAGCTTTGATTTATTAGGGCCTTGTCTATTCTAGCTTTGATTAATTAGGGCCTTGTCTATTCTAGCTTTGATTTATAAGGGCCTTGTCTATTCTAGCTTTGATTAATTAGGGCCTTGTCTATTCTAGCTTTGATTAATTAGGGCCTTGTCTATTCTAGCTTTGATTTATTAGGGCCTTGTCT
>JAUMGZ010202009.1:0-12488 GCA_032359645.1 Pododesmus macrochisma | reverse complement strand
GTAGTCAAAACAGGAATTTTTAAACGTATTCCTCTGGACACGTGTTTCGAACAACCCAGTTCTCCTCAGCAAAGAAAAGAAATTTTTTTTGTAAATAAACTGCTTGTTGTCCCAATTTGATTATTGCGTCAATACTTTTCTTGTTTGAATTTTGTAAATGACCAGAAATATCAATATCCTTTATCTTAAATAATGAGTACAGTTGAGTTTCGTTACAACGAATATGTTTGTAACTGAATTGTTTGTCATTGTTAAGAATTTTATGTTGTAATGAACACAATTGTAGTCATTTTGTCAATTTGATACAAACATAACGTCGTTGCAATGAAGTTGCTGTTGTAATAAGTGTCGTTGCAAAAAGACTCCACTGTCACGACTTTTAACCAAATAAAACTTTGAACACTTTATAATAAATGCAGAATCTGAGTACAGTTCATTTCGAAATATTAATTACTGCAACATGAAAATGCTATTACTTACTAGAAATCGAATCATCATTGAAATTAGTTCTTGCAGAAACACTTTTATCGAAAACATGTTCTAGCTCACATGCTGGTTCTCTGATGGTCCTAGTCGGACGCTGGGACGTCGGTATTGGTTCACGTATCTTTTTTCGACAGTTTTCGATTGTCCAATATAGACCTAAATCGTGTTTTCGGACTCAAATATATGTGCCGCGTCCTTATCGCACACACGGTTTAGGGTAGTACATGTACAGTCAGTTTTGTGAGCTGGCGAGTAATCACGGATTTGCATATCAACAGAAGTTGCCCGTATAAGAACTCGAGTTTGACGGTATAGTATACCGTCGGTGCTTTGTAGAGTATACACTCTGTTTGTGACTTTGTCTCCATGTGTCCCTATGACACTTCTTATAATACACATTTTGTCCTTGCGACAACTTTGGTATCACACACGTTTTCTCGTCGTTGCTTCGCTTCGCTGTGTTTTTGCAGGACTGACTGCATTTCACAGTCTGAGTATCTGAAACATCGAGCGTGTGTTGTGAACAAACATTATCTCAATGGGACTTTCACCATTGCCTGTGCGAGGGTTTTCCGTTGTTCTAGAAGTGCTTAGGAAAAGGAATAGCAACTACTGCGTCATTTGCTTTATGATTTTAACAGCGGACTCGGTTTTTCCGTTATTCTGAGGGTGATTTGGCGACAATATTTTGTTGTTAATTCTTCATGTCTTTGTGAACTTTAAGAATTCATGGAAGGAGTACTGCGGACAACTTTGAAGTTTACTACCAAGCTCCCCGTTATTACTTTGTGTGTTTTTTAGGGTTTAGCGTCCCTTTAACTCACGTATGTGTCATAAAGACAGTGTCTGCTTGCGACAGTGCGCAGTTATGACGTCTATATAGTGATGTCTTATAAAAATGCCATGCTGCAGACACATTGACACGATACATCACTCGGTCACATTATACTGACACCGAACCATCTAGTCCTCCCCCTACCCAGTAATGCTTGGCGCTTAGCAGGAGCGAGAAGAGTGCCTTATTTTAAACTCTAAGGTTTTGATCCGACCGGATTCGATCTCACGACTGTGGATTCTAGCACCAGCCTACCAGCACGAAGAGAGCACCCTTACCACTGGGCCACCGCGTTGCTAAGTTCTCCGTAGACCATGGCGTTTGGAGTATATGCATTAACTCCAGGACAATATTTACAGAACTGTATCTGTAGTTTTTCGATTAACTGTATGCATCTGCTGAAAAATTATAAACCTGATTGTTTTTGAAATAGCAGATATTGCATTAGTGGCTTGGTTAACTTTACTTTGTTTTGCAACACATTAAAACATCATGGTCTTGTAAAAGTGATACCAAAGCATTTAAAATCCTTATATATGAGTAAAAGGGATGCTAAACCCCAATTAACAAACAAACAATGATCTATTTCTAACATGTAACCTTTGCATCCTTCGCTTATAAAAATCCATCCTTTTTTGTAACTATTACTTTTAATGTCCACCTATCACAGCAGACTGACAATTAATTCAGTTTCAGCAGTATGACGTTTTTGTTTACGAAATTATAATTTAGAATAGTATCATTAGAATGTAGGATAGCAAAAAGATACATGTTAAGTATATGTTAGGAATGAGCTCTTCCGTATGTTATGAGACTATTTTGGTTGTTACTGATCAACATATCTTCAAGGTAATTTAGACATATTAAGATACATTTTCACCTAGCCTCACACCAATAATACAAATGGGACACACATATAACAAATAACAAAAAATACATTTATTATCTAAAAAGGAAACATCACGAACTTCTTGTAAACAATCAAAGCGAAACAATGTGCTCGCTATATGATATGCGTTTCTTGCTACACATGTGTCATCCGCCGCGATGCTTTCATATCATTCCGGTGTATTGTAACCCTTTCTTATGTTAAAAAAGAAGCATATGCTCACCATGTAAGAATGTGACACTTCTGTTATAACGAAAGAGCAAAGGAGAAAAACCATTAACAAGATAGAAATACAAGCAACAGCATTACCATTAAAACCGAGCGGTAAGTGCGATGAGGGGTACAAACCCAAAGTAACCGCATTCTAATTTGTATATTAGATTATATTGTATGTGTTCGTGTGTGTGTTTCATATACTTAACTATATGTGGAATCTATGAATCTACCACGTATTAGCCACTGTTTTCAGCTTCATGCTACCAGATTATGTGCAGTTTTCGTGTTTCTAGTTCCCTTTTGTAAATATGTAAACGTTTAACTCGTTTCGATTTGTATGGACACAATTGATGTGTGCGGTTAGTTGTTGAGATGATATACAGCGCAACGAAGTGTATTTATTAAAATTTTTAAAAGAAATGTCTGTACTTAAAAATTCTTGTCTCATGCAGGAAGTGGGAATGTTAAGACCTCATTAACAGGTTTAACCACACCACATTGTTTCGTACTTGGTGACCGACATAAGTCCGCATGCATGGATAACTAGTCTTGATGATTGCTGTTTGTCAATGTTTCTCGTTCTGTTGATTTCACTTATACCATATTTAGTATAATACGTTAACTGACCTCCAAACCGTATTAAACTCCTTTTCAAAATCGATAGAGACAGTACAACCTTTATTGTTGATAATTTTAATATTTCGATTAATTGCGGAGATTAAAAATATCATTAACAGTTGAGAAGCCTCCACTTAATCCAATTTAATTTTTTGTTTTTTGTACATAATCAGAAAAATGTCGAGTCTGAATATTTGTCATCCGGTGACAATTTGGCCCAGACAAATTCAAAGTGTAATTAGTCGATTGTTTTTAGGTCCATGGTCCCATTTATATCTGTATATTTCTACAATGTTATTAATCGTTAGCCAGATTTTTGAAATATTTCCAGAATCGAACATGAAATTAAAAAAGCGATCGTACATAGGTAAAATTATTTTTTTTGTATTTATTATGTATCCGTTTACAATAAGATCATCGCAGGAAGATTTATTGTCTCTTATAATTTTATACTTTTGTGATTGAATACACGTCTATTGACCGATATCTTTACTTTGAACGATGTTATCGTTAACATTCCTATAATGATTCCTACATTCATATACAGTGCATGTCCTTAAATAGTGTACAGTATCATGGATAGATCTACTGGTTGATAACGGCATAGGTCAGGTGTTACCTTATACCAACGCAATACCAGTTAATGTAGTTTACTGTATGAGGATCTACTGATTACACAAACAGAACATAAACGCACACTTGACATTTTATCTGCCAAATGACATCATGATTCATCTATCGCTCTATTTAGTTAATATTTTAGATGGCCCAAACGGGTTCACTGACATTTACTTCGTCGTTATACTACAAACAGGTACAGTATTTGACATCTTAACAATTGTATCGTTTGTAAATTAAAACCACAATTCTAATTCACAAATGTATCACCAATACTTTAATTGATAAATAAGTTATTTGAAGTGTAACATAATTTGAAAATAAATTAAGTGTAGCGCTCATTACATTACTTTCAATTATACTTGCTTTATTTTATTAAACAGTTTTGAATGCATGTTAATACGTGTACACTATTTAAAGAATATTTGGTTCGAATGGAAACGTCGAACAGGAATTTCTTGAATACGTTGTCGTGAGCAGTCAGGACAATATATTTAAACTACATAAGTCGTGTATTAAGGAGGAACGCACGGATATACGTAGAGCATTGTCGTTTATACTTACAAGAACACTAGCCCATGTAATTGGGCAATGTGTCACCACTACAAATACAGTATACCCTATCAAGTTAAAGTTACGCGAGTCTTAAAGACTACTAAGCACACTGTAAAATTGGGATTCAGCGCTGGAGTGGTCAGATTCAGCTAAAAAAGAATTTTGAGTGGTGGATACCTCTCTCGAGGAATGGACCGGTTCGACAATATTATCGACGTCGATCGACACACAGTAAGTGACGGACGCGTTGACAGTTGAATGGGGAGCTATGGCAAGTAGGCTGAAGGACAGGTCGATAGGGCAGGCCCACTCCAACGTATGAGCAGTGTTTATGTCCCTCGTTTTGCAAGAACCTGCGCGGAAAGACAATGTTCGATAATGTCCGACAATATTACAACTGTAGCATGTTTAGTCCATCTAGACCGAAGGTCCAAGGTGAACTTTTTTCATACAAATTCCGCCCGTCGTCCGTCCGTCTTCCGTCGTCCGTCGTTACCCCTTGCTTTAAACGAAATCTCTTCTAAAACTACTGGGCAGATTTGAGACAGGGGACAGGTTGGTGGGATTAAAAAGGGTTACATGTTGCCTTTAAACGACTTTGCATCTTAGACTATTCAGCAGAATTTAACCAAATTTTGCAGGAAGCATCGTTTGGGAAGAGGATTTAAGGTTGTACAAATGAGGAACAAAAGGGATACATTTTACCGTATGCCTTAAACGACATATCCTCTGAAACTCCTGGGAATATTTCAACCAAATCTTGCAGGAATCATTTTTATGGAAAGGGATTCAAGAATGTACAAACGAAGTCATTGACCCCGCAGTGGACAAGTGGGCGGGACCCAAAGAGGTAAATTTGACAGTATGCCTATAAACGACATCTTTTCTGAGAATATTTGGCATATTTCAACCAATTTGGGCAGGAAGCACCCTTGGGGAAGGGGATTCAAAAGTGCACAAATAAAATCACTGATCCCCCAGGGGACAGTTTAGTGGGGCCTAATGGGGTTTTGACAGTTTGCCTTTAAACGATTCTCACCTGAAACTACTTGGCAGATTTCAACCAGATGAACGTTAAGGCACACTTGGCCTCTTTTTTGACACAATGGAAGGTTCGAGCAAGGTGTTAAATCAGAGAGCACTGGATATATAGGCGGAAGCTTTGAACAATCGTGTATCTATCAGCTGTTGTACATATCTTGGAAGGACAACATAGGGCGGGGTCGTTGCGCCGGTTTAACTACAATCACGAATGGCGACTAGAACCCGCATTGTTTCAGCTATTAAACAGCATGTGTGGTAATTATACCATAGACCGATTGGCGTCAATGCTTCAAAGAAAACTTGAAAATTTCGACAGTCGGTGTTATAACCTACTCAGGTGTCGACGCATTAGTGCAGCATATTTGGACAGTTCTTAACAACTTTGTTAACTCATCGTTTCGCCTAATTGTAAGTGATAAAAAAATCAGAGCACGATTATGTCACATATGTGAAAGGCATAACATTGGTTTCGAAAACTAATTAACGCGTCTACCAGCCCATATTTTCGTATACAAAAACAGGAGATCGATAATCAGTACTTGAGGACATGCGGAAACATTCCAAAACAAACAATGGAAAATGTATGTCTGGAGAATTATTGGAAATAGACTTTAAACGATGAGGGTTGGTCAGAATGTGATGTGTCGCTTTATCAGATTTACCTAGTACCATCCTCTGTGTCTCTGTATAACATATATAACATATATATTTAGCAATTGCACCAACATTGTTCCCTTACGGAATGCATTTTCCTTCTACATAATCGTGTATTATTGCAGTGTTTCTCAACGAAATAGAGATTAATTAGCTCAGATCAACGTTAT
This sequence comes from Pododesmus macrochisma, assembly GCA_032359645.1. NCBI lineage: Eukaryota > Metazoa > Mollusca > Bivalvia > Pectinida > Anomiidae > Pododesmus > Pododesmus macrochisma. The sequence continues at coordinate 6,403 of JAUMGZ010202009.1, read as the reverse complement.
AGATGAATAGTGTTGTTGCGTCAATAAACGCTATATATGACGTCATTGAATTTTCAAATCATGGACAAACTCCATATATTAACAATATGACATATGTCCTTGTGAGAACTTTTCCTATTTACAGATATAACTTTACCGTGATATGTAGAAGAGGTAGAGTAACAACAGCAAGTATGGATTTGTGCGAAAATATTCTTAGTGTGACACTAAAGGTTAAGATATCGCCCTAAGTGTAACAATTGATTATAACAGTAATGGTTGCGGACTCGGTTTAACATTGTCACACTAACAGTTGTTGTTACACTAACGGTTGTTACATAGGTGTTACAACTCTTCATTCATCGAATCTTGACGTAGATGCAAACAAAAGAAACATTAAAGAATAAAGGGTTTATATTGTTTTTGCTTATTGGTTTAAAAACAAATAAGCCTATTTCAATATCTGCACTCACATGTACTTTTGATGCACAAAAGTATTCCATTTGTATCCAATGGTGTGTCCTACGCATTTCTGAAATCTGCTATCTTCGACAAGGCATACCCATCAACTTCAATATCTGTCCAAAGAATGGGAGATTGATGAAAGTTAAATATTCCTCTCCCTGTAGGAACTGGAGACTCTGTCTTCCTTTTCCTCTTCAAAATATGTTTCCTATTGTAGATCAACGCCTTAACTAGTTGATAATTATGTATTATACTAGAATTATAAATTGCAAATCATAATAGTCAGTCACAATTATATGGGTTTACTAACAGTTATTTGAAATCTTTGTTCAAACTAAACTCTAGTTACTTAATGTACTAAAACTCCACTTTCAAAATGGTTTTTTAATTATATCAAAGATTATTATTGACAATTTTTTAATCAAACACAATCTGTACATGACGTTTAATACAATACTGTTTTATTGATTACTCGTAAGAATAACATAGTAATTCGGTACATATAGCTGCGGTCATCACGTGACAAATGCTAAGATCAATCGGTACAGACAGTCGTATCACCTGTCAGCTAAAACAATTCTTATATCAATATATAATTTAACTATATAAATCCATTATTTTTTCTGAAAATATGCATACAAGTTTAACTATCTGTATATGCGTATTTAACAAATGCTAATAAACATAGCTTTGAAAATTAATTACCACATCGTGACGTGCGCCTGGGTAAACCCGCATTGACAACATAGATTCGTTAGATTACCCACCCATCAGGTGAAAATAAGTGTCAATCACAACTTAACAATGGTTGTTTATTATGTATACATTACTATCCATTTAATTTTCCGTTGGTGATGACTTATTAAATATACAAAAATGCAATCTGATACAAGCCTCCGATACGTATGATATTTATAGGTATACATTACACAAACAATTGCACGTCTTCTTCGCTGCAGTGAATTGAATCTGAAAGGATCTTGTGAGATAGATAGAGGGGAGATAACTCTTTTTATAATTGTCTTTCTAGATTACCCTACCAACTGAGGGTAATATTAGTGTTAATTTATGAAATATGATTTTTATCATTACTGTACATGTACAGCATAATTAAATAAATAAGAACATATTCCCTTTGATAACTAAATAAATGCTGTTTATGTGCACAAATAGTTTTGGCGCCTTCCTCTTATAAATATCATAAATATCTGAGTCATGATTCAGGTTGCATATTTGTATTATGACATAAATCAATGATACACTACTGGAATCAAGTAGATTGAATACATATTATCAAAAGAGAAATAAAAAGGACATACGGATGATATTTAAACAGTGTCAATTATCAGTAAACACTTGTCAATGGCTGAATCATGCACAGCACTCTATGATATATTTACAGAACCACCAAATGTAGCAATTAGGATGCCCAGGAAATGCTTCGAGTACAACATGAAGGGGGTGCCTCTAACACGCTGTAATTTCTGTCCAGACTGGCTCATCATAGGAAGGCCAGCAGCAGGATCACAGGTAAATATTCCATTATCTTACAGGGACTGAACTGCAAATCCAGGAATGTGATATACTGTATCACATACAGCCTCTGTGTGATACAATACGTGAGTGAAACTAAAACCCCACTTTACATAAAAATAAATTATCGCCGCTCATCAATTACTATGAAAAGAAATGACCTTCTTGTCGCAAGACATTTTAACCTTCCAAATCACACATCACGTATTATGTCTATGATAGCCATCGACCACAAAATCACGACAACGCAAGGTTTTCAAAAGAATAATTTGGATCCAACAGCTCAAAAGTACATATCCACTTGGAATCAACAAGCGGTTAAGTTTTATTTTCGGTCTCCAATCCAGATTTTCTTTTTGTTTCCAGATTCAACATCAAAAATGTTTGTAATGATCCTAGATAGACGGCACTGCAATACGTATTTAGTAGTACTGCTGCCCTAAATGAAGCATCCGGCTGAGAGGACCGTTTCTACTTCGCGTTGTGTATTTTTATTGATTTTAAGAAGTTCTCGGCCAAAACTGCTTTCAGGACAGTGGTTTGATTTTGAACTTTATTGAGAAAAAGAACACAGGCATTAGGCATTCAACGTTTTTTTTTTAAATTTGATTCAAACAATAAATATATATGTTAAGAAACAACAATAAGTTTAAAAAATTTCTTCCACAATGTCGCTCACAATCAATTAAAACTAACTTCCGGTCAAGGGACGTAATCCTAATGCTATTTCCGGTCAAGGGAAGTAAACATTATGTAATTTCCGGTAAAATGACCGATTTGGAAGTTTAAGAAAAACACAAAAGTTATTAGAGCGGTAATATTCTTCCAGTTTACTATTTTTTTGGAAACTTGAGAAACACAATTAATTAACAAGTCTTTTCTCGTGAGAAAGTGTGCTTCTGCTTTGCCAACCGGCAAAGGATAGGAATATGGGAGTAAAATTGTATTTTGTCGATTTATCGCATTTTTTACTGGATGTAAGTATATGGCGGATAGTCATGCCCCTTATTCCGAGGACCCAGTCGTGAACTTTATGACCTGCTTTACGGAGCATGCGTACGCTTATGTCCTACAACAACAATAACGCATCGAGGTCGAAAGCCAGCACTGACAGTTTAAACCAGCAAAAAACCCAGACAGGTAGTGTCACCATATATAAGAGTTGTGTTTATTTTTTTTTTTAATGTTTTATGTTCGATTGAACGAAGTGAATTAGAACATCGATACATTAACGCAGGTATACAGGTCGAATATTATTTGTAAACACGTACAAGTGTAAAGCATAGCGATTGTTGATTTAATGAATAAATTTGTATTGTTTTTATTGTATGAGCTGTACTGCTTCAGGAAATAAACATTACATTACATTACATCTTTTGGTGTATTCATAGAAAGGGAAAACCGTATTGTGACCAAAATATATCACAGGAAAAAACTATAAAAAAGTGAAATCACAGAAAGATAGTACCATCAACATGACTTCATGTACTGGGGATTCTACAACAAGAGCTAAATCAACGGCTATACTGACTCTGGTGCATATTTTGATCATTCAACCAACAGATAGCAAATATATTATGAATGTGCCTCAAAAATTGTAGATAAGATAAAATATAAAGAACAAACCACTGTTTTACGTTTTGTGTTTGTGCGTGCGTTCCTGTGTGTGTTTGACTGTCGGCCTGCACTGCTAAGTAACTAACCTGGCGTTTTGTTACACATTACATAAACAAACAATAGACAGGACCTACATTAAGTTGACTGTTGTCTAATCCATTCGGTACAAAGGCGCTATAACATTACACTAGTATGAAAACACATGTTAGATGTACGACTGGAGGAGGATGACAGCAATAATGGAGTCATAAACTTACTTTAGTGTCAAATGTGATGAATAATATATAATAATAGTGAACCCTGACCTCAAGACACAACTCAGTTGGGTTGTTATAATATTGATTTTTACCTCGTAAGAAAAATATCACGTTTTATTCTGTTCCTATACAAATACTGTATATATATATAATATTGAAATGTTTCAAATGGTAACTTCACTTCAAGACCAATGCCTTAAGGGAAAATGGGCGCCATTAAATCGGGCTAAGTATGTTGCTACTTTATTGAATCATATGTTACATGTAGTTGAAACTAGTCTAGTGATTCTGCAAAAGTCAAAAATAAACAACAACAACAAAAAAAAGCATATCTGGTATACTGACAGTGTTGAACTTTGCTCACATAAACTTGATTTGTGTTAGAACCGAAGGTTCCGCCTTGTAAATATACGGTTCTACGGTTCTACGGTTCTAAAGTAAATCCATGATATACTAGGGTTAGTCTCGAGGCTTTAGCATCTTTGTATTCTCATCACTTGGGTGTTTGCCTCTGCAGGAAGCCTAGACCCGAGGGTAATCGTAGCCCGTTAGCATGTTCTTCCGAACACGTCTTTTTAAACTGAACCTTTCCCGAGGAGCCATTGATGTGTCTGAGCACGCCGTCATTAATTCTCTATTTTTAACGTTCTGCCAGTTATGTTTGAGTTATGGACCTAAGAAGATACAGTTTCATACTTACCTGTTTTATAAATCATTGTGTCTGGTGGATATTTGACTCTTTATTGTAAGTAAGTCGGTCCGTCTTTCGATAATATTTAATTCTATATAAATTATAACGTCACCTTTGCTGATGAGAACTAGGTTGTTCGAAACACGTGTCCAGAGTACTACGTCCAACAATTCCTGTTTTGACTACGTACACATTTTAAAATGTTTACAAGATAATTTTGTATTATTGTTGGGGTATGGATTTTGTACACCATAACCATCGTGGATTTTATTTGTCACCGTTACCCCCCTGGCTCTATAGCTTTGATTAACCGAAGTCTTATCTATAATGAATTATTTTTCTCTATAGCGTCCATTGGTGACAGCAGCTTCGAGCAAGATCTGGAGTTTCAGACGGGTTTGTCTCACACAGAGTATTGGCTCTTTCCTCTTATAAATAAAATATTTATCGGGGCATTTTTTGTATACTATACTGCTACAGTTAAATAAACGAATAGATGTAACACCATTTAGAATAACAGTGTAAAAAGACTATTTTGAAGTATTTGTTGGTATACTTTTGTCCTTCATTATAACGTTACATCGTGATTTTACACCCCTCGTCCCTTCTTAAGCTGTACAACTTTGATTACCAATGTCTTGCCTATTCTAAATTCATAGATTCATCTTCTCTAATACGTGCAACAATGACGGTTGTTTCAGCGCTAAACCTCGAATTTGTGAGCGAGAGTGTAACACAGAGCATTAGCGTTTCCTCTTATGGAGGTTTATTTTAGTTTGCATTTTTGCTTTCAAAACTTTTGTTTAAGCATCCAGCGTTCACGTGGTAAAGAATAAGCGAACACGAAATGATTGAAAATTAAGGTTTTGTTTAAAATTTCAACTCGAATTAGCTAAGTATCAAAGTAATCATGTACATCGTGATCAGATCTAGTTTTAACTATACATAATATATGCAAACATGTTTCTTTTCCTCTAATTAAAATACGCAAGTATTGACTTTCACTAATCATACCTATTGAAACACTTAATTCTTAGTGCGATCTCTATTAAACCATTTCGTGTATTTATGAAAACAGTGATGCAAGATAGAAATTTAAGTATTTGACATTCACGAACCACTTTGAATCACTTCCAACAATGATCTTTAAATGCAATAAAATTCCGGGTTGCAGAATTATCTGAAACAAAGTTGGCCTTGATGTGCAAGCAATTAATTACAAAAAATAGCATCGTGCCAAACAGCATCACATCAATATTACTGCAGGTTGAAATTTGTTTGAGCAACACTATTTGTGTATAATTTTACAGTCTGCTAATTGTATTGTATCACGGTTTCACTTGTTTAGATATCTTTAAACGATTACTAATTACGATTGATTAATTCATTAACCGGTTTAATCACACTTCCTTATTTCGTGTTTGGTGCCGGCATACGTCGGCCGCATTGTTACCTATAATCTTGATGATTGTTGTGACGTCAATTTAGTTTTTTTTATTTCCGTGCTGAGTTGCTTGATGCTGCTTTTGTTGATTTCACTCATTCTGTTTACGTTTCTTTTTTGATTTCCCCCAACACAACTTCATTGAGGAAAATAACTATATATAACTTTTTTTCCTCCTATAAGCATGAAGAGTACATAAAATTGTATAACGATATAAATAAAGATCATAGTAATTGTAAGAAGAGAAAAGAGAGAGACACACAACAAGGTGTAAGTAAACTAGACATATAAAACATAACTTGTTAATTTACACTCGCAAGGATATATCTCCTATCACATATGAAGTCTTGTCTATTCAAAATTAATTCTTCTCTTGCGTCCATTAATGACAGCAGCTTCGAGCAAGATCTAGGGTTC
>JAUMGZ010201999.1:0-12488 GCA_032359645.1 Pododesmus macrochisma | reverse complement strand
ACGGAATAAAGCGGAAACAGATAGGGGTGAAACACTTGTGCGTTGCAGCTCATAAATGAACAAACAAAAGAAATCACTCTACAAGTAGGATTAAGGGAGAGCGTCCGTTCGTCTGCCTGTCCGTCCAGAATGAAGTGCGGACAAAGATTTTGAAAAAATTATTAAAGCTGTATCTTTGAAACTTTGCAAACACTTTTAGTATGGTATGGAGATAGTGCACGTAAAACAATTGTTTATATCCGTCGAAAAATGTACGATTGGCGGCCATTTTGAATTTTATATTGGCATTCACCTTAAGGGGAAGCTGTGGACACTGATTTTGAAAAAACCGTTGAAGATATCTTCCTGAAATGTGGCATAAACTTTAAGTATGGTATGGAGATAGTGCACGTCGAAAAATGTTTATTTTCATTGAACAATGTACGATTGGCGGCCATTTTGAATTTCATATTGGCATTCACCTTAAGGGTAAGCTGTAGACATAGATTTTGAAGAGAAAAAAAAGTTGAAGCTATCTTTCTGAAATGTGGCATACACTTTGAGTATGGTATGGAGATAGTGCACATATTTTTTTCCGTCGAAAAATATACGATTGGCGGCCATTTTGAATTTCATTATTGGCATTTACCTTAAGGGAAATCTCATAGCCTATCGCCCCGATCGACATGAAACTTGCACAGAGTTTTCATTATATACTTCGAAGATGAGCATTGAACCTTTTTTTTTTTTTTTTATCTCATTTGCATATTACGTGACCAAATACGATTGCCTTCCAATTGGTCGAAATTTTAACATTGTCCGATATCGTTGAAATTTGGTAGGCAGATGCATTTGGACACTTTTTTTTACATAAAATCCCATTTCAAAATCTTTAAAATGCTGACAAACTGTAGGTTTTTTTGGTGGCAGAAAAATCATCTTAGCCTTAAAGTAAAAAACCCACAAAATTTTAAGAAATTCTATCACGAAATAGTGACACTGGCGTATTACCTTAATTGATCGTCCACGGGAGAGGCTTGCATTACATATATATATTATACATGTATGTATATTTTAAGCACATTTTACTACCTATAAGGACTAAAGTATTATGCCCACTTAAGTTTTATACGTGCATTTTAACGATGACTAAAAGTTAATCCATTACTTATATTTCTTATGTTATAAAGCTACTAAGAAGAATTAACCTTGTAATTATAAATAATAACTTAAATATGAGCACCTGTTGGTTTATATTACAGCACCTTGTTTTTATTCAGTAACCGGATAAAGTAGTCATAAAATCGCCGACTTATAGACTGCTGCATAAACATGCGCCATTGTCTACCGTGACACAAAATATTTTTAACTTGCTTGTAGACTGGTGCTAGAATCCACAGTTGTGGGTTCGAGTCACGGTCACGTCAAAACCTAAGACGTTAACATTAGACAATCTTCTCGTTCCCTGCTAAGCGTTCGGCATTACTTGGTAGGAGGAGGACGGGTTGTCTCGATATCAGTCTAATGTGACCGAGTGAAGTATCATGACAATGTGTCTGCGACGTAATATTTCATTGGGACAACACTATAAAGTCGTCATAGGTGCGCACTGTCACAAGCAGACACCGTCTCGATATGACCTATACATGAGTTAAAGGAACGCTAAGCCCAAAGTAACAAACAAACAATATGTTTAACTCTTGTGTTTCTTTTTTAGAGTCGTAGCCTGTTGGATGCAGGCGGATAGGGAAATTCCTCCCAAGAAAATTTGCAGTTTTTCTTATTTTCTATGATAAAATTCCCGACAAAAATAATATGTGTGCGGCAACAAATATGGTTTAGATTGCCCTCTACCGGTTTCCTCCCGGCTGTGATTTTGTTCATATGACATAATCGAAAGAAATTCAAATTCTCAAATTAGCATTCTGCTCCCGAATACAGGGTAAAGTGAATCCCTTTTAATTATGAATGTATGTTGCATCGTCTCTTTATTCCAGGCCCCATTCCTTACTGGATACTGCAGCCTGCATCATGCCTCCGATAAATGTGATATTTATAAGAGGAAGGGGCCAAAACTCTGTGTGAATTACCCCGTCCCGAACCCCATATCTTGCTCGAAGCTGCTGTCAATAATGAACGCAAGAGAAGAACTAATTTTGAATAGACAAGACTTCAGTAAATCAAAGTAACAGAGCCAATTGGGCAACGGTGACAAAAATTCACGATGGTTATGATGGATCAAAACCATACCTAATCACATCCCTTTCATGTAATCAGTACTTGTTTTGATTATATTAAATTATAACGTATTCTCTGTCGACAAGGAATGGTTTGTTCGAAATAGCTGTATCGAAATTCTTTTTTTGACTGCTTGTGAAACTTTTATAGTGTTATTGGGTGAACCTTTCCACCATCATTGTTTCGTTTCCTACCCTATTGACTCCGGATACAAAGCATTTGTTTCTCTAGATATTGTCTATAAAGCGCGGACCACAAATAATTATAATATCTGACCTCTATCAAAATTCAAGGCCTAGATATGTATCGACACTCATCAACGAAGACTCAAGATAAAATAGAATTTAGAAAAGATGAGACCTTCTTAAGTGTTCTTGCTTTAAAATGGTCCTGTATCTTGGCAGCTCACATCAGAATTATTTGTGGTGTATTGTGGCAATTCATTGTGGATCTCTCGTTTACCTCCTTTCGACCCTATTTTTATGTTCCTGGGTCATAGCTTGCAAGATTGTATTTTTACACCTTTTCCAACTTCTATCATGATGGAAATGATACCTAACAGTAATAATATTCTCTCCTGAAAACATGTTAAACTGAACCTTTCTATGTAAAATAAAAATAAATCTGTCGTTGAGTGGTACTTTTTCATTTGTCTTAGGCCCCGGTAATGCATTTAAAGAAGCACGTTGATACAGTTTCACACTAACCAGAATTCTAAATTATTGTGCTTATCTAGTTGACATTTTAGCTATTTTATAATGTATTCAGTCAGTCAGTCTTTTAATTTTATTAAAATATGTTTTCACAAATTCTCTGTTGACGAGGAATTTATTTATGTCTGGACCAGCTCTCCAGAAGAATTCAGTGAACTTTCCTACGTTGACTGCTCATACGTACAACTACATGTTGGAATTTTATAAGCGTCTTTGGGTAGTAGCTTTTTTCAAGCATCAAGATGTTCCTTGCTCTTCGGCCTTTGTTTTACTACGTCTTGTCTATTCCAACGTCCGTTCCCCTTTAGTATCCATTGAGAAGGCTGTAGCGTAACTGTAATCTCACACGAGGTCTTTTCACACAAATTATTTTCGTCCATTTCAAATACATCTCTTTGAGATTTGTATCAGTTTTCAAGTCTGTATATTAAGCCATTTGAAACATAGTCATTGTATGTGTCCAATCTTTTTTATGAGAAGGTTCTTTTTGTGTATAAACTCTCGATATGGCCTAACCATGAGAAAGGGACATAAAACCCCAATAAAACAAACAAATTTGTGTATAAACTCAAAATGTTATTTATGTTGTCATTGTCCCTTTCCCTCTAACCTACATTGATGTGTAATATTCTGTTGATATATCTCGGTATTATATTGTCCCCCCAATCAACAGTGATTTAGTGCTTAGTGCTAGTTTAAATATCAAAAAGTAGTGATATTATTGACTTTACTCGCCTGTTTCCTGTTTTAATGTTGGTTGAGTGTTAGGTGGTATTTTATTAGTTTGGTTTTGTCGTGAGCTGTGTATACCCTGTCTTTGACACCTTATCGTGGTAGGGACGTAATAGCATATCTCCAAAACCGTTCAAGAAAACTTCATAAAACTCTGCATGCACATCAATCTAGTGGTACAGTGGTGCCTTTTGCTATGCAGAAGTTTTCATTTTCAATGTTTTTCCTGTTTCCATAGAAACAAACGACAAAAGAGGGCTAAATTTACCGCTCCTAAAGCAATCTAGTGGTCAATTATTGCTTTTTTGTTGTGTGTGAGTCTTCGTTGTAATGTTTTTCCCTGTGACCATGGAAACAAATAACCAAAATTGATAAATTTACTGTTTCTGTAGAATATCTAAAAAAAAACTACTGAAGATAGCTTCATAAAATTGTATATACATAAGCTTCATTAGTAGAAGAGGCAGGTAGAGGTGTCTTGATTTTGGACTCAAATGAAATGTAGTAAAAAAGGGACAGTCTCATTGTGACACTAACCTTGAGGTTTGCATAACCTTTTAGAAACTCTCTTGGCAGAGCTCCCTAGGTGGGGATATGAATGACTATGTCCTTATTAATTGTATATAGACTTGATGGCGGTATTTGTTTGGGGGTTTTACGTCACTTTTTCATTCTATGTATATAGTCTGATCGGGTTATCTGGAGTGTCTTGTGAAGTCTGGGATTGCTCATTGTTGAAGGACTGGGGTGTGAAGATATAGGTATGAAAATGTTGCTTCCCTGTGCTAATTTACTGCATGCTAAATTACGACCTTAACATTTTTTATTTCGATATCTGATATTCTATTGATAAATTGCTATCCATATATAAAGGGGGGAAGGTTAGTGACCATTTAACGGTTTAACCACTGATGGATTGCTATCCAGATATAAAGTGGGAAGGTAAGTGACCATTAAACTGTTTAACCACTGATAAATTGCTATCCAGATATAAAGTGGTAAGGTTAGTGGCCATTAAACGGTTTGACCACTGATAGCTTGCTATCCAGATATAAAGTGGGAAGGTTAGTGGCCATTAAACGGTTAAACCACTGAAAGCTTACTATCCAGATATAAAGTGGGAAGGTTAGTGACCATTAAACGGTTTAACTACTAATAGGTTGCTATCCAGATATAAAGTGGGAAGGTTAGTGACCATTAAAGGGTTTAACCACTGATAGATTGATATCCATATATGTAGTGGGAAGGTTAGTGACCATTAAACGGTTTAACCACTGATAGGTTGTTATCCAGATATAAAGTGGGAAGGTTAGTGACCATTAAAGGGTTTAACCACTGATAGATTGATATCCATATATAAAGTGGGAAGGTTAGTGACCATTAAACTGTTTAACCACTGATAGATTGATATCCAGATATAAAGTGGGAAGGTTAGTGACCATTAAAGGGATTAACCACGTTTTCAAGCATAAACGACATCGCACTGGATGGGTATCCTAGATCGGCTATAGTCGTGTGCACTGGATGGGTATCCTAGATCGGCTATAGTCGTGTGCACTTGTTGGGTATCGTAGTTCGGCTATAGTCGTGTGTACTGGATGGGTATCCTAGATCGGCTGTAGTCGTGTGCACTGGATGGGAATCCTTGATCGGCTATAGTCGTGTGTACTGGATGGGAATCCTTGATCGGCTATAGTCTAGTGCACTGGATGGGTATCCTAGTTCGGCTATAGTCGTGACAATTTTTAATCAATATTGTGTATACTTCACTCCCTTACCAGCTATAGTAACTATTTTCAAAATAAATTCTGTTCAGATGACCTTACACTTGTTTTCTTAACTATTCTTGTAGACATTTTGATGTGTCAGGTTCTTTTGATGCTAAATTTGAAGGTTTTTTTATTCGTGTGGGCATATCTTGCAGGTACGATTTCGTATTAACTGTTACGTTTCGCATTATTGTCCACCCACGTGTTAACGTTAGCGGATGATTTACCTTGGTACCCATATCACTCAAATATGCTTTTTCTCAAAGACTAAATTTCACGTTTACCCTCCTTTGGGACCTTTATTTCTTTAAGGGCCATCCTTAGTATAGAATGTCTATATGAAGAGGAACAATTTGACGTGTTTATTTTCTTTATTATATTATACATGTATATATATATATATATATCGTATTCGTGTCAATATTGTCAGGGACCCTACTTAATGCATTTGTCCCTTTTTCTTTTTCTTTACTTCACAGTTGTACTTCCCATTTTGCTGGTACATAGTAACAACTTTTCCGATTAGATACACTGGCCTCGCCGAGTACGCAAATATATTTTACGTACAACTTTGTATTTACGTATCAATCATACGTACATTTCTATTAGAACGGCAATTTCCTTTCAAACTGATCTTACGTTATTTTATTTGTTCACCTATAATTGTCGTTCCCTAAATTAAAAGTGATCTAACATTTCCGCACTTATAACCTTACAAACCAGGGTTTGACGCACCTTGATAGACACATTGGGTGGCTATTGTACAACGCTCAGCAGTAGACCTATAGTTTAATATATGATGTACGTGTAATACTGTGTCAGGGTTAATAAGCTGTGGCAGGCAACACGGCAGCACCCGGTACTGCGACGATATCAGACACACAGTAGCTTCATACAATGTGAAGAATGGCAGGGAGGAATTCCCTAAAACATTGATCATTAACTTAACATGTTGGATGCGTGTATTTATCGTGGATAAAGACTAGTGGAGTTACGTCAATTTTCGTCAGGTGTGGACAATACACAAGTTAATCCATGGCTATTTTCCCCTGATTTATTCGGTGGGATGAAGTGTATATCTTTATTGTGAAAGTGTAATACGGTTAACTGGTGCGAATTGATACAGCGGCTGAACGTTTAAAGATATGAGTGATGCATTGTCATTTAACAGAGAGCGGCTGAAGGACAATGTAAAAAATATGTCCTCTCCGATTCTGAGGAAAATCTCTATATCATCAAAACAACGGCCTTTTAGAGTTGCTATTCTTGGACAGAATGGTGTCGGAAAATCAGGTAGGCTAAAAGTGTATATAGCTAGTAAATTATTATTATAAATCACACTACCAAGGAATAGAAATGTAGTCTGTGTCACAAGTCCTAATAGAGTTTGGTGTGTGGACACGGATAGAATTCATCCAACTGCAGCATTTAGTCGTTACAATTTTCCTTTGCTATGAAATTATAAAAAGTTTCCATATACTAGCAGCATAGCCCGTAACACAATACCGATGGAAAAATTATATAAAACTTTGCTTTATTTCTGAATTATGATGTTTTGCTGTGCTGTTTGTAAAGAACTTGCAAATGTAAAACCCGAAATAGAATTTATACATCGAGCTCAAATATTGTTGGCCGTGATAAATTAAGAGCTTAACTAAACACTTCAAATAGATCTATAAATAATAGCATAGTGTCATACATATTCTCTGTCAACATTGATAATACTCGTGCTTGAAACATGTCTGCTAAATGAAACAATATTGACAGCATAAAATACACACATGCACGATGTTTATAATTTATATAGAATATAAAACATTAATATAGCCTGAGGAAAATCGATGAGGACAAAACATCTTTTTTCTGTTGCGCACATATATTTGCCAGTTTTTCGGTAATTTTGTCATAGAAAATAAGAAAAAACTACAAAATTTCTCGGGAGAAACTTAACCCTTGCTATATATACGTATTTTAAATTTTCATATAAGGATTTTTAACATGTCTCATGCAGTGTTATACATCGAGACCGTCACATTTATATATTTAACCCTTATTATATATACGTGTCGTATATCCATATATAAGAAAGTAAAACATTTCTCAGTGTTATACATTAAGACCGTCAAATTCATATATTTCTGTAACCTGTCTGTAACCTGTAGTTTTGTTTATTTTGGTGTCTAGCACCCAGTAGTGAATCTGTTACATGTTAGCTGTTCTTTGATCTTGTGAACCGTGTATATTATAGTTACGACGGGTTCAAGTCGTATAAACATCAAATTTTGGATATTAACACAAGAACAAATATTTAACACCACGCGATATGTACAGTAAACAAGGAGCTGGTCAAACTTGTTATAAATCATGCAAATTGAACCCTGGTCCATATAGTTCGTAGACCACAAGAAAGTAGTTACCGATGTTCACATTTCAAAAACAAAAATGAAAAATACTTTGTTTTTCAAAATGATGTACATTTACTTACATACAATTAAAAAACAAGAGAGATCGAAGGGCCGTAGCATGCGGGGGCCCCTACCCCAAACCCCAACCCCAACCCCATAGAAATGATGCTATTTTTGTTTGTTTCTTTAACAAAATTCCCAGCAGTTATATAAATATATGTGTGAGAGAAGAAATAGTGTTTTGCACTCCTACCGGTTTTCTCAAGGTAACGGCCCTTGATCGATAACAAGGATTTTTCGCTTCTTGTGCGGGTGGTCGAAATCATAACATTGTAATTACTAATAGGTAATCTTCTTGCTCCTTCCTAAGCACTCGGCATTCTGTGTAGAAGAATGACTGGTGTTAGGATAATCTGATCGAATGAAGAATCGTGTCAAGTTTTCTGCGGTGTGATATTTCAGTGAGACATCATTATAAGAGCGAATGATCACAAACATTTCATTTATTTCATAAAAATGTTTGGAAATCGACGTCAAACCCCGATAAAATAAAATAAGTGTTTGTCATCGATTGCATGGTTACATTCACCTCCTTATGTGGTTTTGGTGATAATTTCAAGAAGTTTACTTCTTCCTCAGTCGCAAATCGTGTCAAACAAATATTTTCATGATCGCCTTAGAATTATAAAATACTAAACGTACGACGCGAAATCAGCGTGCCATTTTTGATATAGCAATATGCATAGAAGTTCGAATTATCTTACCTTTGCGATGTACTCAACTCAAAAAATAAAAAAATAAAAAATTCAAAATATTTAAATAAGCGCTACATATGAGTCAGATAAACCGGTCTAAATGTGAAGTTGCATCAGTCCGCTCTATCGACAAGAAACACCACTCAACGTCAAGAATATATTTTGCTAGAGCAGCGTAAAACGGCTAAAATGACATTGATTTAATGACATTTCCTACATTTAACATCACTTGATGTGCAGTATGTTTTGGTTTCATTTATTGTACACGATTCATTTTAACATAATTTGGAATATTTGTTATTTTAGATTCGACAATGTTTTCTTATTAACACTCTTTCTCGCCTGTCTGACCACCCGATCTCTATAATAAGCCGTATGAAGTGTATTCCACTACTTTTGATGTTTTGACCGAGTGTTTGAACAGATGCCTATTCAAGGAGTATTACCATATACCGGGTGCCTTTAATTATCAAGTTTACCCTTTATTCCACCTCAAGTGGGTACATACACGGTGTCTCTGATCGCAGATTACTCGATACAAAGGGTTCTTGTGAGATATTATGTCAATGTCACAGTGTCTGTTGTCAAATAATGGGGATAATAAAGTAATTGACCCTCACTGTCATCATTGGATGTTACCTATTGTGTAATAT
Organism: Pododesmus macrochisma; assembly: GCA_032359645.1. Taxonomy (NCBI): domain Eukaryota; kingdom Metazoa; phylum Mollusca; class Bivalvia; order Pectinida; family Anomiidae; genus Pododesmus; species Pododesmus macrochisma. The sequence goes on along the minus strand of JAUMGZ010201999.1, from coordinate 3,244 downwards.
GAGCTCTTGAACTGGGGTTTAAATGGTATTTGTAGACTAATAAGACAGAAAGACGGAGTGAACAGGGAAAGGAAAGTCAGTTCTTGAGGAGGTATAGATAGAACAACAAAAGGGATTGACTTACCGACAAGTGGGAGGGCGGATAATCAGAGTGACACCTGTGGATTGAAGAAAAAACACTGACAGACAGTTAGCCACAATAAAAAGAGGGTTGGTTGAAAGAAGGAGGATAGCAAGCCAACATAACATTTATTCATGAACGAACAACGATTTTAAATAATTAATTGAGATATCTTATATAAGTACATATATAGTATATAAAATATCTTATTTGCCATTACATCATCTGGTCATGAAGAAACGTAAAGTTGACTTGCCATTAGAGGGGAGCGGACGGATGGACGGACGGAGAGAGAGAGAGAGGGGGGGGGAGAGAGAGAGAGAGAGAGAGAGAGCATACGTTTATAATTAATATATTAAAAGCAATTCTTTCCAACATAACAAAACGATTCGATGTAATGTGGTCCTATTGAAGAAATGCTACAGTCAATCAAATAAATCTAAGGCATTAAACATTTTTGACGCCTACTTTTCTTTATGTACATACATATATTATATAAATTATTAAGTTGATAAGTGTACGGGTTTAACTTTGAGGTGCTGTTGATCTGACTCTGTTATAGTGTATTAGTGCATTATTAATCCTCTCCAGTCAACCCACAGCTATTTATATCATTAAAATAGAACGTATTACAGATGGCAATCTCAGACCTAAAGACTCCGATCTTATCGTATACTATACTAATTAGGTTTCATACTCGGACTTTGTTCATTTTCATTCACGTAACTGCTACGCTTACGTGATATGTCTCGATCTTTAACGTTGATAGTCAGAATTAAATAAACTTGTCAAAATACGATATAAACTATGACAGATAACCAATCTCACCATAGACTTAAATATTGAACTCTTGGAATTCTTCTATGTTTTGCTTTTGTTGTGTTCTGTTTTTAGGTGTTAGCGTAACTCTGACTAATTTCACTGTAATAATGGAAATACGTATGTTAAGATGTTGATTTGTACGACAAGCCATCTTAATGTTTACTTTTAATAGCAAAACAAGATATCTTATAAAGTGTATGAAAGATCTCATAAAGTATATCAGATATCTCCTTGAATATGTGAGATATTTTGTGAACAAATTTTAATTATATAAGATAGCTCTTAAGAATTATATGAAATATCTTATATTCTTTATGAGATATCTAACAAACTTTAGGAGATATCTCGTAAAAAATAAGATATCTCTTAAACTTTCATGAGCAGATATCTCATAAACTTAGCAGAGATCTTATAAACTTTTTAAGATATTTTTTGCTATTAAATGTTAAAATGGCTTGTAATATATTTGAGTTAACAATAACATGTATATGTTAACTTAACATATACATGTATCAACAGGCTCACTAACGCCGACCTGAGTTTACATATAGGTGCATGCATCTTGTATAATACAACATACGATAAACATGCTGCAAGTCGATTCGGAGTCAGTGTAATGTGTCCGTATGTGGAACGATACATGTATCAGCCACCATTAAAACATTTCCGTGGAGTGGCAGACCACCAATCGATTGCCTCGTGTATATTTACTAACGCGAACATCAAAATGAAGAGAAAAAAACATTTTAATAACATCGTCACATCTGTCCACAGACTAATTAAATCATATCATGAACTTGTAATCTATGACACCATGCCATGACTCGGCATATTATATATTTTAATTCCGCCAGACTGCCCACTGACTATTCGGAGGTTAAGGAAGTACATTCGCCACAATAACACGTCTAGTACCGTATTTTCCTACACACTTTTTTGTGTTTCCTCTCAGCGTGACGAGGTCAACCAGTGCTCTTTCTCTCACCTGATCAAAGCGTTTTAGATTTTTTTTTTATAATAGGTAACTAATGTTTCTTGCTGTTAATAGTGCACCTTTACTTTTACCAGTGTTCACCGTCTCCTGTAATGTAATATAAGGGCCACTTTCTTCACTGAGGTCTTGGTATATAACTTAATCAAGCTCAGCAGCAACACAGCACCTGGTGTAGAAACGGAGAAAAAAGTGTTCACCACCTTATTACACTCGCATGATATAATATGGTTAGAAGAATTCTTAACACTTTGAAAAGTTCTGGGACACATGGCTGTCAGCTCGATTGATACAAACTCTCCTCATTGTATGGCACCAAATAATTATCAATTTAATGTTTTAAATAAAATTAAAATGGAAATATATAACTTTAAAAATTGTAATAGAACTTGACGTTCCTGAAAAGTTCTCCTAAGTAAAAAAAAAAAAAAAAAAACCCTTGAAGTATAGAGGTCAAGTACGGCGGTTTAAAACCTTTACTCTTTTGCGGACTCCTGGTATCGCTTCAATATTTTAATAAAAAAGGTAATTACGACATTTAAAAGTCGTTAGTTCATGGACATGGGCACATAGAAGGAAAACGTGGGACACACACAGAAAATGAACACAAAAAACCCCAAAATTATTGACTTAAAAAATGGAAACTCCAAAAACTTCTATTCTTTATTCCGCAAGTGTTTAACGTTGTCAACATGGTCAGACATAGATAGGTAGGTCCTTCACAGGGGACGCTAAGCAGGCATATACAGGACTGTTTAACACCTTTTATGATTAATGTCCACATGTAAACTCAAATTAGAGTAGGTGGTATCTATATTGTGCATGGCAATATTATCCTACCTGTATTCCCTATTGCTTTGATTTCACGTTCCAACTACCGTTTTCTTCCATGTTCTTCTCCCATGATATAAACAATATTATTTTTTAATACACGTGTGATATTTCAATGGTAAACCAGCTGTATTCTTTAAACTATGTGGTTAAAATATAAAACCTATGGTACATGAAAACAATGATATATCAGTTGTTACAGGCGCGTAGAAATCTAATCGAAAAACCATTCGGGCCTTTTCGTCATACTTCAGGGGAGGTTTTTTCTTTTTGACGCAAAAGTTTCTATTTTAGTTCGACACATGAAGAATGGACAACACTTACTAAGATAAATAACAATACTCCCACGTGCTTTTCGCATTCATTTTAATTTCTACTTACAATGATCGTGTTTGTTTGTATTAAGGGCTTATTGTCCGATCAACAGCTATGATCATTTACGGACGTGCCAGTTTTACTGGTGGAGGAAACCGGAGTAC
>JAUMGZ010201988.1:0-12489 GCA_032359645.1 Pododesmus macrochisma | reverse complement strand
GAGTTGTCTCCCACTGTCTAGTACATATACCACACTAGAGTTATCTCCTTCTGTCCAGTACGTATGTCACACTAGAGTTGTCTCCCACTGTCTAGTACATATACCACACTAGAGTTATCTCCTTCTGTCCAGTACGTATGTCACACTAGAGCTGTCTCCCTCTGTCTAGTACATACACCCAACTAGAGTTATATCCTTCTGTCCAGTACGTATGTCACACTAGAGTTGTCTCCCTCTGTCTAGTACACATACCACACTAAGTTGTCTCCTTATGCCCAGTACGTATGTCACACTAGAGTTGTCTCCCTCTGTCTAGTACATACACCCAACTAGAGCAATCTCCTTCTGTCCAGTACGTATGTCACACTAGAGTTGTCTCCCTCTGTCTAGTACATACACCACACTAGAGTTATCTCCTTCTGTCCAGTACGTTTGTCACACTAGAGTTGTCTCCCTCTGTCTAGTACATAAACCGCACTTGAGTTGTCTCCCTCTGTTAAGTACATACACCTCGCTAGAGTTATCTCCTTCTGTCCAGTACGTATGTCACACTAGAGTTGTCTCCCTCTGTCTAGTATATACACCACACTTGAGTTGTCTCCCTCTGTCTAGTACATACACCACGCTAGAGTTGTCTCCTTATGTCTAAAATATACACCGCACCAGAGTTGTCTACCTTTGTCTAGTACATATACCACACTTAAGTTGTCTACCTCTGCCGAGAACATGTACCACACTTGAGTTGTCTCCTTCTGTCTAGTACATATATCACACTTGAGTTGTCTCCCTCTGTCCAGTACATATACCACAAAAGAGTTGCCTCCCTCTGCATAGAACATACACCACACCAAAGTTGTCTATCTCTGTCTAGTATATATATCACACTAGAGTTGTCTCCTTCTGTCTAGAACATATACCACACTTGAGTTGGCTTCTTTTGTCCAGTGCATATGTCGTACTAGAGTTGTCTCTCTATGTCCAGTGCATATACCACACTAGAGTTGTCGCCCTCTGTCTAGTATATATGTCACACTTGAGTTGTCTACCTCTGTCTAGTATATATGTCACACTAGAGTTGTGTCCCTCTGTCAAATGCATATGTTACACAAGAGTTGTCTCTCTATGTCCAGTACGTATGTCACTCTAGAGTTGTCGCCCACTGTCTAGTACATATACCACACTAGAGTTGTCTACCTCTGTCTAGTTTATATGTCACACTAGAGTTGTGTCCCTCTGTCAAATGCATATTTCACACTAGAGTTGTCTCCCTATGTCCAGTACGTATGTCGCACTGGAGTTGTATCCCTTTATCTATTACATATACCACACTTGAGTTGGCTCCTTCTGTGTAGTGTATTTGTCACACTAGAGTTTTTCTCCCTATGTCCGAAACGTATGTCACACTTAAGTTGTCTCTCTCTGTCTAGTACATATGCTACACTAGAGTTGTCTCCTTCTGTCCAGTGCATTTGTCACACAAGATTTGTCTCCCTCTACCTAGTAAATATACCACACTTGAGTTGGCTACTTTGATCAAGTGCATATGTTACACTAGAGTTGTCTCCCAATGTCCGATACATATGTCACACTTGAGTTGTCTCTCTCTATCTAGAACATATACTACACTAGAGTTGTCTCCTTCTGTCCAGTGCATATGTCACATTAGAGTTGTCTCCCTATGTCCAGGACGTATGTCGCACTAGAGTTGTCCTCCTCTATCTAGTACATATACTGCACTTGATTTGTCTCCTTCTGTCTGGAACTTACAGCACACTAGATTTGTCTCCCTCTTTACAGTGCATTTGTCACAGTAGAAATGTCTCCTTCTGCCTAGTACATGTACCACACTTGAGTTTTCTCTCTCGGTCTCGTACATATACCACACTTGAGTTGTCTCCTTTTGTCTAGAACATATACCACACTAGAGTTAGCTACGTCTGTCTAGTATATATGTCACACTAGAGTTGTCCCCCTCTGTCAAGTGCATGATGTCATACTAGAGTTGTCTCTCTATGTCCAGTACATATACCACACTTGAGTTTGCTCCTTTTGTCCAGTGCATATACCACACTAGAGTTGTCTCCTTCTGTCTAGTACATATACCACACTTCAGTTGGCTCCTTTTGTCCAGTGCATGTGTTACACTAGAGTTGTCTCTCTATGTCCAGTACGTATGTCACACTGGAGTTGTCTCCCACTGTCTAGTTTATATACCACACTTGAGTTGGCTCCTTTTTTCCCATGCATATGTCACACTAGAGTTGTCTCCCTCTATCTATTTCATATACCACACTTGAGTTGGCTCCTTCTGTGTAGTGTATATGTCACACTTGAGTTGTCTCCCTATGTCCAGTACGTATGTCACACTTGAGTTGTCTCCCTATGTCCAGTATGTATGTCATACTAGAGTTGTCTCCCTCTATCTAGTACATGTTCATATACAACACTTTAGTTGGCTACTTTGGTCCAGTACGTAAGTCACACTAGAGTTGTATCCTTCTGTCTAGTACATATACTAGAATTGTCTCTTTCTGTCTAGTACATATACCTCATTTGAGTTCTCACTATCTGTGTAGTAAATATACTAGAGTTGTCTCTCTCAGTTTAGTATATTTACCACACCTGAGTTGCCTCTCTCTGTCTGCTATACAGAAATGTGTGTAAAACAATTGAGTTAACTCATCTGTCTGGTACATGTACACGTACCCTGTCTTCTAATGGTTTTTAAGGTACGTTGAAGACGTTAAACTAATATATTTAATCATAAAAATGTACCATACTTGGGTACCCCACCTGCTTATCTACGTACATGTATATCATACTTGAGTTGTCTATTAGAATGTGTATATATTGCACTCCAGTTGCCTCTTTAATACACAAATTGACCCCTAAACTGTGTCTTTGTCTAGTGCATAAAACACGCGTGAAGTGTGTCTTTCACTTGAACACGTATCACTTTTGAATGATCTCCCTTTGTCTAAGTAATACTTGAGTTGACTCCCTCTACTTAGTACATATACATGACTTGAGTATCCCTTGATCTGGTACATATCGAAACTTGAGTGCTACCTAGTACACACTGGCACACTACATTTGAGTTGTTTTTCTCTGTCTAGCACTACTTATACCACCGACACAGTCGATATTTCTTTAGCCAGTTCAACTATCAAACGTAAGGTATGGTAGTAGACCAATCTAATCAAAATTAGACCTGTATATTCCGCTCCTCGACGATACACTCCAATACAGGATCTAACAACACCCCGTTTGAGCACGACCTTTGCTCTTAGCCAATCAGCACATCGCCTTCTTAATCGTCGGTGTAAGCGTTTATAGAAAGTGCATGATGAATATTTCTTTTCAAAATTCGTGACAGTTTTGCAGCAACACCGTTGCATTGGCTCATCATCCCTACTGTTCTATCCATATTAATTTCCGTTTCAGTTATTCTGTTCGTGACGTGTAATTCTGGATAATCCTTGCATATTATTCTGATTTTTATTCATTGCTTTGTAAGAAATTGCTGAAAAATTAAGAAGTCAAATTCAAGATCATCGAGAAAAATTCTATTACAGGAGCAGATTATGCAATTATAATAGCACCTGCCTGACACCAACCATGCCAAGTCTGATTCAAAGTCTGACCAAAAAGGTTACATAAGGTATATATAAACCCTTTCACTCTTTCCTCTTGTATTGTTGAAGGGTTTGTGCACATTAAGTGCAAACGGCAGATTGAAACAGGAGACAACATGAACTGGACGAAAATAGAGGACAGACATATGATATGAGAGTCAGTTCCCGAATAAATTTCACTAAAAAACAAAGCCCTTTTCCGTTCAATATTCAATTATCTACCCAACTAGCGGATATGATTGAGGGGCGCATTCCACCCCTTAAATTTTCAAACTTAAGGAGGCCGAATCTAGTTCGAGTGCGCATGTTCAATGCGCAGCACTAATCATCAGATGACGTTTACAAATAAAGTCAAGATTGAACTGAAATTGGATAGAACAATCAAAAGATGAAGAATATATTATATAGAAGCACGTGGGCTCCAACCATTTTGAAAAAAATTGCTATTAGAACATTGAATATGAGATCAGTCATAGAGCATTTTGTGTCAAAAAGTTGTGATTTTAGCTCAAAATATTCCCTTTGAGACGGTCCCTTATCACTATTTGTCTGGTGACCCCCCTTTCTGCTTATAAGAAAGATAATTTAATGCAGTACCTCATATACAAAAATGGTCAAAAGTTCTATTGCGGGATTTTTTTATATTGGTTTAAGTGTTAAAATTTGCCATTTCTGCGTTATTTCCCATTGAACTCTATGTAAAATCAGATGTCATTTTGATACAGTCCCCGTGTCTCACCAGTCCTGGTGACATGCCTTTTTTATTTGCTTAAAATAAAGATGATGTGTCTCTTAACATTGTCTGTTAAGGAAATGAAATTCGCTATTGTAGATTTCTGGCAACTAAATTAAATTCGGCCTCCTTAATGTGAAATAAATTAAAACCACAATATTTTCATCTAAAAAACCCACGAAAACCCAGCAGCTGCCGGGATCGAAGCCCCTTTGATCCACATCAGGGCTTTGCCCTGCATCCATCGGGGGTACCAAGACTACCCGCCTTTCAAAAATATTTCCTAGGGCCCCTTAAACCAAATCCTGGATCCTCTGTAACATTAAACCATGATGATATTATTTTTTATAGAATCTTTTGGTGTCAAATTAACAATGAGAAATACCAGGTCCGATTAGAAAATTCAGCCACCGTTCTGTATTGAATACCAGAAAGCCATTATTTGCCCTCCAGAATTTAAACTATCAAAAAATAAAGAGTTTTGTTTTGTGGACAAACTTGCCTTCAAAATGAAAACTCTGCGTCTTTTTTCTTGCTCTCTCGCTTTTCAGAGAAAAGTATAAGTTCGATAGCCAATGTGGTGCGTGTACATTTACGCACTTTAATGAAGTTACTAACTTATCATGGGTTAATCGGTTTCTGTGCCCTAACTGCCCTAAATAATCCGACTCCAACCAAATTTGACAGAGAGAATAATTCATCCAGAACAAACCCATATCGGGAAATAAGCAAAAAACTGATTGAGTGGATGAATTAATTATCAAAAGAGTTGAGCGGCTATGTCGAGTACTCTTAGTACATATAGTAGCATATGAATGTATTTTCGATCATAACAGCTGCGCACTGACAGCCAACTAAGGGTCGACGTTAAAACGAAAGTCCGACAGCATCCATGTATGCATGCACGTAACCATCCTCATTGGTCCAGAACTCATGACAGGTGTTATTCGACTTTGACCAACATGAAAAGTTGAAACCAAGGTGATAAAATACAAACTTGCAAATCTTCTGCCCGAGAGGACTTCGACCAAGATTGAAGATCTCACTGTACAACAACCACCGCTATCAATAGACGCTCAAGAGAAGCCAGGAAAGTATGCTGGCCTTATCCGGGGAAAGGGAATGCATGGCTGTCTTGGTTACCAAGGAATTCAATATCAACTATCAAGGTAAGATGTCAAGCACAACGTCATTGGAACACGCACACATTACGTCATGTATTTCGTTTTCACACTTTATGCTGTGTTATAGAGAACCCCCTTTTGTTTTATTTTGGTCTACCTGGTAGATCCCCCTAGATGCTTTATGACTGTAAATATAATGTAAGGTTGTCTGCATCGTTTCTATCTGGAATCGTGGACAAGTTTCTCTCACGATAAGGGTTTTCTAGCCTTTCAGCCATCACATTTACTGGTAGTCAGTCTCACACCTTCATTTTGGAGCTGATTTTCTGTGATGTGGTTATAATTTGCTTATCAATGTCTTTTGGTTTGTTGATACTATTTCTTTTATTTACTATTGATAAATGATCTCGCAATTGACTGGTTTATCACAATAGATTTGACAGCTTGAATGCACGTTCTAATCATAGTTTACATTCTTTGCAATGTCAGTTTAAGACACAGCCGACTGAATGAAAGAATTGATGATTTGCAATGTCAGTTTCAGACACACCCGACTGAATGAAAGAATTGATGATTTGCAATGTCAGTTTAAGACACACCCGACTGAATGAAAGAATTAATGATTTGCAATGCCAGTTTAAGACACACCCGACTGAATGAAAGAATTGATGATTTGCAATGTCAGTTTAAGACACACCCGACTGAATGAAAGAATTGATAATTTGCAATGTAAGTTTAAGACACACCCGACTGAATGAAAGAATTGATGAACGTCCTTTGTATTCTTTATTAACAACAAATTACATTAGAACAAGCTATCTAGTATATTCAGAACATACGACTATATTTTGTTATATACATGGTAAAGATAAAGATATGTAACTTATAAACTTACTGTAGTTTGCCATGAGGGACTATTTCACGTGCAATAAAGCACGCACGCGTATGAATAAAGTTAATTTACCTCATAAACACCACTGTTTTATATCGACATGCACTCAGAAACAAAACAATATAGCATGTCTGAATCACATTCAAGACATTACAACAATCCACGCACATGTACCCATTTTAAAATCAATTAAACATGAAAGCAAACATGCCAATGCATATCACTAATTGAGTAATTAATTAATAAAAAAAAAATCGTTGGATATAGTTAGCGTATTGGCAATCAACTAAATGACAAACGTAGGAATTCATTGCTCTTATATCACACATTTTCACCATGAACTTGAATGACATAATTCATAACATTATATATTTCCTAATTAACTGGAGTGACTGATATTCATTTCTCTCATTGATTGGAGTGACTGATATTCATTTCTCTTATTGATTGGAGTGACTGATATTCATAGCATTATACATTTTTTCAATTAACCAATGCGACTGAAACTCATAACCTTACAAAGTTTACATGAAGTGACTGATATTTATACATGTAATATTACAAATACACTTCTCCATGAGCTGAAGTGACTGATATTTATACATGTAATATTACAAATACATTTCTCCATTATCTGAAGTGACTGATATTTATACATGTAATATTACAAATACATTTCTCCATTATCTGGAGTGACTGATATTCAAAATATACATTTTTAATTTAACTGCAATGACTGATACTCATAGCATTACACATTTCCCCCATTAACTAGATTAAGAGATTGTCATACTGGTATACATTTTTCCAATAAACTTTGATTAGTGGTTACTGTTATATCTTACCTCATCAACTTCAGTGACAATTTTTGTTTTATAGTTTCACGTAATTCCCAATGAATGGTATCTTCATATACTATCACCATCCCCCACCCTATAAAATGCAGTGACTACTATTCAAAGAGACAACTATACCCCTACTTGACTGAAAGGACTGCTCTATAGAGAAATGAACTTAAGCATTACTCTTAGAAAACCTTTATTTTTCAACAATGCATTATAATGTATTTTGTGGGGTTTTGACAGTTTACCCCGTATACTAGTCGATTCTATTGACGTTTATGTATTAATGTCCTGTGAATTCAATTGATGACGGATTATCATGTCAACACAAACGACGAGGAGTTAGAGCTGATTTACAAGGCATGTTAAGGCAAATTTACGCAACATTACATATTTACACAAAAACAGCATCTCTTTGACAATATAGATCACATGAGATTAAGTTATATCTATATCCAAGAATAATCACAAATGGGATAATATCAAGCATTCTTGTCAGCAAACGCAACCCATTAAGAAAAACAATATTTACATGATGTGTGAACAAGTTATTGTTACAATATATGGTAAAATGATTTGTTATGACTAATTTAATAAAATGTCCCTTGAATTAGAAAATGAAAGATAACATGACTCTTTTAAATAGCAAAAAACATATCGACAAAGATTTGTGCAAAACAAACATTCATTTTACAAATTAACATAAATAAGATTAGACTTAAAACAATGCTTAAAATTTAGCAACTTCACTTCTCACCATATATTCAACGAACACCAGTGAGACTGGTAGTGCAGGGACTTCATACGTGTAATGCGTCTCCTATAATTCTTATCACCAATGTAAGTCTGTTTACCCATGTAAAGGAAATGTGTCATACATGAACATTATAGCTGCACATCTTAAATCAGCGAGGAACCATCACTAAAACAATGAGATACAGTGATAATGTAAAACCGTCTGGTTAGTCTGTTTCCCGAACACGTTTGTTGTCGTAGCAATGCTATGGCAAAAGTGTTCGGGAACCAGAAGACTATGAACAGGTTTGCTGTTTACTGAAACAAAAAGTTTAGGTTTTGTTACTTTCTTCGAATGTTGTTGCTTTCGTTGTATTTGAAGTTATAATAGAGCGTTTGTTGTGTTTACTTTGAGTGCCTTGATTTTAATTTCAAATAAGTTGTAAATTTATAATGTAACGCCATTTTGAATTAAGCGCGTTAGAAAAACTACCATCTGGTCTTGACTGATCTACAACTAATCTAATAAGTAGTATTAGTATTAAACTAATCTGTAACTAATCTAAAACTAATTTGTATCTCATTTAAAACTAATGTATAACTAATCCGTTATTTTTTATTTTAACATCTCAAGGTTATTTTAAAATAAATTTGACATTTTTTAACACAAAATCAATCATATATAAATAATGAGCTAACAGAATACACAAAAAGAAACCTGAATGGAAACAACAACATTAATACATTATTCAACGTTCGTGCTTTATGTCCCAGTTATGGTGTCACGTTTTGGACGCGCCGTTTTGCCCCGTTTCTGCCCCCACGATTTGCAAATTTCGGCCGGGAATGTGTCGCTGCCGCCACGCTCTAGCATCGCTGTCGCCACGTTCTGTCACGTTCTCTAACGTAGCTAAACGTGACGGCCAAAATGTGACTGGGGAATTACACTACAGCTAATAAACTACGGCTGTACGATAATCTTTACAATAAACATTATGTAAAACCATTGTCAATATAATACTGACGGAACAAAATTCATATAATTTAATATTTTGAAATAATATAATACATCTTCTAATGAATTAATGTGCTTAAGGTTCATAATGTTTTAATTTTTTTGGGATGGAAACCACGTGTAAACCATCTGTGTGAATTAACTTACCGCAATAAGTAAAACTGAAATTTCATTCAAAAGTTCATTTGGCATCGTGCTCTTCATTGTTCACATTGCTTTTTAAACGTAAATATAATTATATGTTTCAGTGAACGAACCATTTTGTGAAACAAGGGTCATATCTTCACTCTTTCACGTAATTATCACAATATATGCGTTCTTTGAAAAGGCTTATAATTTTTCTAACTAGCACAGATGTTTATGAAAAAACAGCATGAAACATTCATGTGAGGGAAACCTACCAGAACCATAACAAATGGTCGCCCAAGTGAATTAATTAATACGATAGAAAACACAGAGAGTAAACACGGCTTATACCCATCCCAAAACATAAGAAGACAGTCAAAACCCTTAGTATACATGGCAATTCAATCCTTAAACAGACATGTTCTTACTTCCTCACAGATAACTATTCTATTTTAAGTAACTGATCAACAAACAAAATACGCCTATTCCATTCTCAAAGTTTCAGTCCTGAGAATATGTACCGATATGTATTCCGTTTTTGATTGATACATGTACAGATGTCTGTTCAATTAAGTTTTCTCTCCGTAATCGGTTTCTGATTTCCAAGGATGCCTATACCCTATATAACTTAGTATTTCGTTTCTGAGCGCCGTACAAAATCATCATCGACTCATGAATATTCCGATGACAGCGTTCTCCGAAAATTAATCTTCGAAAGTTTCTTTCGTTGCAATGTTTATTGTACTTGTCATAGCGATACCTGTACTTACTCAACAGAATGCAATTTATATTTCACCAATTTGTTGTTGAATAATCTTAAACAGTATTCCGATCCCGGCCAATCATCAGCATTGGTTTTTACTGCGTGCTTACATTCTGTTTTACAGTTATTACACCAAATTGACCTTTTTCAACGTTTGTCCTAGAATAAGAATGGTTGAGAATCCCGTTGTCATATGTTCTAGAATTAGAATGGCTATGACTTGCGTTATTCCTTTTTTTGGTCCTACAACTGGAGTAAGTGAGACTCGCGTTATCCTTTTATTTGCATTGAATCAACATGAAAATACACACATTATCAATCTTTTTCACAGAAGCTGAGTTATCGGGACTCACTTCATCCAACTTAAGTTTTATTATAGAAAATATATTCATAAGTTTCCTATTATTCTACTGTTTGTTTGGCTTATGATTAGAGAGATAGCGACTCGTTTAATTGTAAGGAATGTCGATTTTGATTTGTCTTAGAGCACTGTAACTCTTCCGTCTTCCTTACTTGCCGTTTCTCTAAATTTCAACATAATATCCGACAAGACAATGTCCATGTGTTCATGTTTATACACTATGGCCTGTTCTTTATATGTCATAGGTAGTCATCGCTGTCACGTCTTCCTTTCTTCTCCTTTCTCGTAGACGAGGAGCTTCTGTCTTCCACGTAATCCGTCATTGTATGCATCAGGGATCCATTCCTGTCATACTTTTCCGTCATCGTGTAATTTCCAGTTGGAAAAAGTGTTCTTCCGTGACGCATTGTGTTCCGCATCCGTCTGCACGGCTGGAAAGGACAGCAGCAGAATACTCGAATAAAACCATGACGAAATCTGTAACGAACAGAAAGTATTTCATGAAAGGAAGATTTTCCGGAAGATTTTTTCTTTCCTTCAAATTATTGTATTATATTGAAGAACAAAATCTTTAAAAAAAAAAATGGCATATAACCTTTTTTGAATGAAGTCATGTAAGCGTTGCACTACAGACCACATACAATTGTGTTCCACCCACATTGACTGTGTAATTGTTTGCTTAAAATCGCAAAAAGAATCAAATCATATAGCTAAAAGGTGGTGACGCAAATTGTTTATTATGTGATTCACAATAAAAAATAAATTAAATTTTTACTCGTATTGTATTAAATAGACTGTGTAAAGATTTTCTTACAAACTCATGACCAGAATCTTAACAAAAATCAGCTTGTAAACTTAAGTGAATTTTTAAATCTCTTCTAATCATGGACATAACATCGAGATATAACGATTTAGATATTAATCATACATATCAAGAGTACATGCTAACAAAACATTAAATATTTAAAAGTACATCTAGATATTTGAAAAATCACTGCTCAGATTGATTTTTGAAAACAAACAGAAGGATCACATTCCTGCCAGAATTCCAGGTCCTTGTGGCTTTGGACAATTAATTGGTTTACGTGAGCACTATTTGCGGAGGGATAATATTATCTCGTGCACTTTATCGCGACTCCTGTCAATGCATGTTCGACTTATAACGCACCGACTAAAATACACACAGGGGACTATCGTTAGGATATAATACACAAAAGTGCATGCAATATAGACGATTGCGAATATTTCACGGTAAACAATAGTAAGATAAACGAGGCAATGTGCCCCTGTAAATGACATATCAATCACGCTGTCAGTATTGAGGAATTACAGATACACATGAAAATGGACGGTACACCGGCGTTTCCACTTTTTTTGTAAAGATATACTTTAATACAAAATATTGTCATCTTTTAGTGACATGGCAATTCAACAAAAGGCATACTGCATTGTACCAGAATTTTATTAAGAGGGAAAATTGCAGTAATAAAACAATTATATGAGTTTAGTCGTCACATTAGAACTGTTGTATGAATTCGTTATGGGAAACGTCTATTCTGGAAGCCAGTATATTTTGTTTGATCTATGATGAAACCAATGTCTTTTCATAGGAACAGACCAATACAATACTGCTTAGAATCTTTCTGTGCTCAATTTCAGTTCCATTCCAACTGTTCGACGATAATGACATGATATCTTTTCTCGTAATGATGCAAGATTCTATTACATGCGTAATGGCGACAATATATACAGACATATTGTAGGGTATATTGATTGGAATATGCAGCAGAACAATAATTGTGCTGTCACGAGGGCGCATCATAATGGAGCTACTTAATAGGTTCCTCTCTGGAAGACTACATAACGATATGTCATACAGACGAGATGACAACTGTCCTAACTAAGGATCCCGGTATGTATAAGTAAAGAAGAGTATACGGTAACATCATTGTATGCGCTCATCCTCTTTTATAACTCATATTTTGTGTGCGATCATGTTTTGTTATTGCTTTATCTTTCCTGCTTTTGCACGTTAGAGAACGTATCGCGGGCAGCACAAGTTGTACTCACTGCCGTTTATGGAGAACGTATCGCGGGCAGCACATGTTGTACTCACTGCCGTTTATGGAGAACGTATCGCGGGCAGCACATGTTGTACTTACTGCAATTTATTGAGATCGTATCGTGGGCAGCACAAGTTATACTTACTGCCGTTTATAGAGAACGTATCGCGGGCAGCACAAGTTATACTTACTGCCGTTTA
>JAUMGZ010201977.1:0-12490 GCA_032359645.1 Pododesmus macrochisma | reverse complement strand
TATATTAGTATAAAAATTTCACACGAAATTCACATGAAAAATTTCACGTGAAATTCACGTGAACTAAGATTCACATGAATTTCACGTGATATTTTTCACGTGAAATTCACTTTACACGAAATTCACGTGAAATTCACACGAATTTAACGTGAAATTCACGTGAGGAACTTTTCACGTGAATTTCACGTGAGGACATTTTGCCTGTGTAGGTCAACACTATCGCTATACTGTAACATGTTAACATTTCACATATATTAAACCTCCTCGAAAAACGTTTGATCAAATGTAACAAAATTTGGAAAGGGATTTAGATTTGTTCAAATGACGGGTCTTAGACTGTAGAGGCACCACAAGTGGCCCAAACGGGGCAAGTTTGACAAAATCTTAAATCTTTAATCATCTAAATGCCAAAAATGATTAGTCTGTTTCAACCAGATGGACGTTAAGGGGAAAAGGGACACTTGTTATAGTATTGTTGGTGTATGATTTTTGTTTTTCATTAAAACCAGGATTCGTATCCCCCTTTGGCTTCGTACCTTTGATTTAGAGAGGTCTTGTCTATTCAAAAATTATAAATTAATTTCTCTTGAGCATCCATTACTGACAGTTGATTCGTAGCTAACCTTTGAAGCTCAGACGAGGTTCTCTCACACAGAGTATTGGTTCTTTCATAATTGGTATTATTGGGGACCTGTTTCAGTGAGAAATTTTGTATTTTATCACTAGGTTGGTGGTTTGTGCAGGTGGCTTATCCCCGATAGTGACTGTCTCCAGGTAGAATTTTGTTTCCGAATACTTGTTACATTGAATACTATTGTACTTGTAACACGTCGTTATTTATTCCCGTTCATAAAGTTCTGTCAGTTATTTTTAAGTTCAAGACCTAAGAGGATACAGTTTCATTTTTAAATGTATTCTAAATTATTGTTTAATGGATAGCGTAAGTCAGTCAGATAGTCAGTCAGTCTTTCGATAATATTGAATTCTATACATATTGTTGCGTCATCTGACGAGTATTGATTAACCAATACACGTATCCAGAGAAATACGTTAATAGTTCCTTTTTTGACTGCGCTCACACATACATTCATGGCAAGCCAATTATTATAGTATGTTGGGGTGTAGTCTTTGGCATTGATTAACACTAAGATGTATATCCCGCTTTTGGCTTCGTAGCTCTGATTTATCGAGGTGTTTTATCTCTAAATTATATATTCATTTTCTTTTAAGCGTCTTTTGATGGCGATGTATCGTAACTTAGTCTGGAATCTAGAACGAGGTTCTCTAAAAGAGTATTTTATTTTTCCTTTTGAAGATATTATATTTATTGATGGCCTGTTTAAGTTTGCAGTTTGTATTTCTAGCATGAGACACTCCACTTAGCCATGATGCATATGTATACCAAACAGTAATAAACGTTGGTCAAATAGAATTGAAGTTATGGTTAAGACATAATTAACAAGAAAAGTGGTTTTCAGTGGCAAGACTATATTGCAGTGATGCTATTTCAGCACGTGACACTCCGCTACGTAATTATGCATGTGTATACCAAATTTGATAAACGTATGTCAAATATTGTTGAAGCTATGCCTTAGATAAACATAATCAAAAAAAGGAGACTTTTACTTGCATGTAAGTCGCAGTGATGCCAAATTTGTACGCGACAAACTACCATATCATGATGAAATGTTTAACAAACTTTGGAAACCTTAGTCGAATATTGTTAAAGTTGTGCTCCACATATTTGTTATGATGGATGTATCACCGCGGCGGGTGACACATGTGTAGCAGGAAATGCTTACCATATCGCGAGCACCTGGTGTCGCTTTTAATTTAATTTGTAATAGAAGTTCGTGATTTTCCCTTTTTTAACTTTATAAATGTATTTTTGTTTATTTTTTCTGTCGGCGTCCAACGTTTTCTTTTTGTTTGGTTTCCTTTTCGTCTTGGTTTTTCGAATTTACGACTTTCTATAGATAAAAGCATTTACAATAAAAGGGGCAATAACCCTTTCAAGAAATACTATGTAGCCGTGATGCCGTTTTTGTACGCCATACTATGATGCATATGAGTTATGGTAAAATAAGGTCAAATATTGATGACGTCATTCAATGGACGAAGAAATTTACTATAATATTGCAAGACTAGTCATAGTGATGCCATTTTTATAAATTGTACTCTTCCATGACATGATGCATATATGTACCAAATATGTTAAAAGTAGGTCAAATAATGTTAACATTATACTTTGGACGAAGAAACTATAGAAGAATAGGGGCAATAACACTTGTACGAAAAGTCGCAGTATTGCTATTTTGTTTACGACACTCCAAAATGCAATGAAGCATGAGTTTATCAAATTTGGTAAACCTAGGTCGGATATAGCAGCTATGCTACAGAGAAGAGGTTGTTTACAGATGGACAAGATCAAACCAGTAATACAGTTATATAAATTATATTTATATATACATAAATATATATATAAATGTATGCAAACGTGAAGGAATATATATTGCAAACGAGTAAATAGAGCTTACGAAAAAGTCGAGTTGCATACACATGTACAACAACCATTTATCACAAAGTAATGTGTAGTGTATTTAGCATATATTTATTCAAATATCATTGACATGTACAGTCATTCAAAAAAAATATTCAATCCGTCCCCTTCATAATGAATTCCAGTAAAACAACAATGAGGTTTAAGAAACAGGAAAAGTATCAAATCAAATGAAAGACTTTATCGCCAATAACAATAATAAAAAAACAAGAATAAAACAAAAATAATACATTAACAAATTACAATAATAAGTACTAATGCATGAGCTAGTTTTGGGAACTTCCATCAGTATCATTATACTAACATTATGTCAAAAACATTTGCTAAGAACAAACTACAATTTAAAAAAGGCAACTTTTAGCCGTCGTATTAATCGAAATTTTATTACTTTTTCCTCAAATGAAAGTAAAAGTAATAACAGTGGATCCGTTTTCTTCAGATTAAATTAAACGACAATAAATAAGTACAAGTGTTAATTTTATATATAATTAGCAAGATGCAAAAATAATTTAAGTTTTACCTTGGATCGATCACATGTTGTTGATGCCTTAGATCAGCGTATCTTAAGCAAAAGGTTTTACCTTTGCCAATGCAGCAATACAAAATACATGATTGATGAAATACTTAATTCGATCAAAGTATTGATGAAGGCATGTTCCAGACAAATCATTCCTCGTGAAAAAGTGGGAGTCAATTTGTCTGGCAAAACAAAAAACAGTGAGTGTCTATTCCAGACACTCCACCATCTCGGGATTGTGGTACAATGTATATGGTTATTCTTATATTAAATGTTATAACCGTCCTAATGACCTTTTGACACAAGAAAAATTAACTAAAAAGGTCAATGACTCGCTCTTATTGTATTGGCAAAGTATTCCTCATTATCAGAGTAGTAAAACAAGACGATATGCAAAGATATATGTCCATGGACATGTGTTGATAATAAGATAACAGGAAATGTTAACAGCAATCCTATAATGAAAAATGTTTGGTAATGAGAACAAGCTCTCAAATACCATATAAGCTGTGACACATAAATGCCTTGAGCAGGTGAGGTGGTCACAAGGTTGTCTGAAGATGGGAAGTTGCCAACAGACTCGTCCAAAATCGTGTTAGTGTAAAATGACGCCAAGTTCATTTATTATGAATCACTTTAAAAATGGTAAAATAACTGCATGTGCACAAAAAACCACTATACTTCCAGAGTCATATAGTTAACATTTCAGAGATAATTCATTCCTCATATATGTTCAACCATGTGAATTTTCAAACTCCTCAAATACTTTGTAGATATGCAGGTGTTATGTGAACTGTCATGAAATTCAATACAAAGTAGTATATACGAAAAACCAAGACGATATTCTAAAGCCAAAAGGTCATGGACATAGATAAATATATCACTTTGAATTCAAGATTGTTTATACAAAAGTGCATGTACTACAATTGAATAACTACAATCAACATATCCAAGAGTCATACATATAAACGAATAAAGGAACTATGTACATTAAGTATGTATCATGATGAAAGAAATAAAAGCTTACAGTCTCTATGTAGATTCTTATTCAAAAGAATCGTCCCCGACAGTTTTTCAAGAGCAACTTGTATTAGCGACATATGTTTGGAATGGATATACATTAGACAACATACGATAGGGACCATAAAGAATATATAGCTTGGAGCACACTCCAAAATACTAACACATGATCAAATCAAAAACAGATTTGGACGCACAGTCTATATACAAAATATATCAGTAACTTTTATTCTCAGATTCACTTTTATTCATAGAAAGAATCCTCGTTTAGCAACATAATTATAATGTGGACATAAACTTATCAGATTTATTCCAACAAAAGAGTATCAACTTCAGGATGACGTCTGTCATCTTCATTCATGTATTTAATAATCCTGTTTATTTGTTCAGAATTCAGAAGATATCAAGGTTTAATCTCATTCACCTACTGTGAACAGTTTATGGTAGTTCGGGGCTTCTGACATTGAGGCCCTTTTAGTACCCAGTCTTGATCCAAATGGATTTTGTCCTGTTGACAATTCTCCAAGCGTTGAACGGCGACCCCCTGGTGCCGGCGGTGGATGAAAAGTGTCTTCCGTAGAGAAAATAGGAGCACTTGCAACCGAAGGCAATTTCCTAGAAGTACCTTGTGCTTTCAAAAATGGATCATCGTCGCCTGGTGTACCCCCATCTGTCGAAAAACGGCGACTTCCTGTTACGGGCAATCCAGGAAGTGGATCTCGATTGAAGTCTGTAGTGAACTTAGCAGCACCTTCTTGACCGTGGTAGCTAGGAGGGACGGATATAGAAGCTCTCTGAGGCTTAAATGTTGCTACTGAAAACGGGTCATTACCACAACTACTACTCATATCACCACCGATAGTTGCTCGTCTACCTCCTGTTATTGGGGGCCCAGGAAGTGGATCAATTGTTTCATTTGAGGAAACCTGTCACAATAAAAAAAAACTTAAAATTAGGTTCGGAAGAAAAGTTATTAAAATGATTTAATACAAACAGGCGCTTGACATTACAAAACGTATTTGACAGAATAAATATGGTTGTATTTTACATCCTATCATGATAGATATGTTGATTGCCTCTATGACACGGAAAGGTATGCTGACTGGAAATAATGGTACCATGCAGTAGGGACGCCAAAGTAAAAAAGGTTGAATGTTAGACGCCAGCCAAATATCGGTATGTCTTTCCGAAGAGAGACTAAGTTGATAATTCTATGAACAGGGACTTTAAACCCCTTTTAACGATAAAGTTCCCCATGTAAAGTTTGCGAAGAGTAAACCGTTACACCATTGCGTAGACAAATCCTCCTTCCTGTTCAATCTATATTTGTGTATCTCAACTACTAACAAGTTGGTAAGATTAAGTGATTGAATTGCGACCGACATTTGATGATTTTATCAAGACTTTATGGTACATCTTCTTTGTGAATTTTTGTGATTACAAATAATATATTATACACGAGGAAACCAGCCATACGGAGAACTTCTAAATGTCAATTTTACATTACTGTTAGTATAATTATACCAATTAATATTTGCAAAGTTCGATGTTGCGATAATTCCTAGAAATTTAATTAATTTATAAATCTATTCGAATTTGTTTCAAATAAAAAAAACGTAAATTATTCAGGCTTCTACAATGATTAGTTTACCGTACGAATAGTGAACAATGTACATGATTTAATTGTAAAACACGTTTCGTATAACTAAAGAATGTTACACTTACTGTAAGCTGGGTACTACTATAGCTAGGTGGTAAACTCCCTCGTTTTACGTCAGATGTTTTATAAAATTCTTCAAAATTGTGTGATTCTTCTTCCTTGGAACTCTTTGTGAGAGAGGTGACGAAGAGATTTGTAAGATCTGGTCCTTTGATGGTGCCCATTGGGCTATCATCTGAGGCATCGTAAGCATGACTCTTGAAGTTATCGAGCTCGTGGGAATTGGCTCCCGTCATACAAGCAATCTAATAAAACAGATCATATAAATATAACAACAACGTACATATCATTTCGTAAGAATAACACTGCGCACTCAAGGGGCATTTAAGGATAATTTGGTCTAAAGTGTTTAAGAATAAATATCGACTAAGGCATCTTTAACTGAAAACAATTGATCCCGCCATACCGAAGTATGCATACACTTTATACGACAATATTTATTTATTTGATGTTTTTACCATTTTTGAAAGACAGTCACATTGTATGATTTGTCAAAGTGTTCTTATTGTAGCGTTTGGTTTCTGCCCAACCCCCCCCCCCCTAGAAAACCCATTTTTTATTGTTTCTATCTCTTATCTGAATACATGTATATATATATATAATGCCGTCGTTTACTTTTACACACAACTGTTTACCTGAGTTGTTCGCACATGATACGGGAAGTTCTTATTGGCTGCCTGGGGCCTTGTCAAAATCTGTAAAAATAAAAACTCCTATACATGCGTGTAATGTAAAACTTAACATTTGATACCAAATACGAATACAAAAATGCAACCTGAATCATGATTGGTGATTGAAAAACAAAATTATTGAAACACAGATCTCTTATAAGTGTTCAACACTCAAGGGATCGGCATTTTAAGATTTATTGACAAATTAACTTAAATGTAGAAGAATGAAATAAATCACAAATACGATGATACAGTTTAAAATATTCTTGTTTTCCCCTATAGCCGTCCTTAAGTCACGTGTTCTTGATTGCTACTCTGTTTTGTTTCGTATTATCATGTTATACGTTGGCGTCCCAGTGTGGCCGTTGCATTTGCTAATTATACTAGATAAATGTTAATAACGTAGGAAATAATGGAACACTTGAATAAAGCCATCCAGACACTTGCACGCACAAGCCCGAATTGTGGCGTGCCAACACGCACAAATAGGGTCAATTTTTGATTCGTCATGGCAATCATCATCACGTCATATATGTGCCAAGGGCACGCACTATTTTATCATAAGTTGCGATTATGTCACGCAATCGTCGGGCCATTTCAAACATATTGCACAAACAATGTGCAACCTTTGCGTGCCAATGCGTGCCATTGTGTGTTTCACGTTGTCAAAATTCCCATAGAGGAAAGCAATGGCAAGCAGTGATACTCAGTGACCCGCAATTGTTGCGAGTAAATTGCGCATAATGTGCGCCTAAGCCACGTCACTGGCACAAAAATGACGCCTCAAAACATTTTTTGAAAATTTTAAAATTCCCCCACGGCCTTTGCTCACAATCTCGCATTAGAATCGAAGCTCAAAGCACATTTTCACGAAAAGTTCCCTCAGTGGTATGCCACAATGCGGGTCTCTTCGTGCCACCTCTGTCGTACAAGTATCAGGGTGACTTTAGACTCAGGAATAAATGTGCTTGCATGAATAAGAGAAAACTGGTATAAAATTACGTGTAGTGAATAAACTTGCAAAATAGAAACTAAATGGTTTTATTTGTTAAAGAATTATTGCACATTTGTAACAGTAACATATACATAATGAAGTGAGTACTCAATCTTTTATGTGCTTGTCATGGTAGATATCCTTAACAACTTTTTTTTAAAAAATTATTTAAACTTTTATTTCATTTTCAAAGTTACAGTACAAACAAACAAAACAATAAGACAATGGGCCATTAAGCCAAAATATAGCATATTGCGACAATATGTGTTAAGTGGTTACATGAATATATAAGCAAACATTTTTCTGCATTACTGGAATAGAGTTCTACACCGTTTATATAATATTGTAAAGATGTTTTATGTTGTTTTGGAAGTGAAACTGGATCCCTCCAGATAGAGGCCCACTATGGGCGGCGAAAAGGGTACAAAATACGTTTATACAAAATCAACAACCAATTTCAAAAAGATCTAAACATACAAAACAAACACGAGTCATTGTTTAACGAACAGTGTGCATTGCAAAATTAACAGACTCGAATGCAACACGAACAGTCGCATCTGCAGAACAAACGATCACCCATGCAAAATCAACAGTCACATGGCGGCGAAAAGAGTAAGAAAATACGTTTTGTATATTAAGATGTTTTCGAAATTGGTTATTGATTTTGTATTAACGTATTATGTACCATTTTCGCCGCCCATAACCCACATTCCATCAATAACCAGAAAGAAGTTTACGGAATGGAGCGTAGATCAAGATTTGGTTATAGTCAGATTGTCAATAACCAATATCTTGCTGAAAAAACTAACCAATGTTAATTCACTACACCAAAATCACAGGTCAATAACCAAATCCAGCCGCTGCCACGGAATCACTCGAACAACCAGAAGGGCCTCCATCAAGTGGGATCATAATTTTTTGATTATAAGGAAATTGATTTGACATCTTTGACAACTTGATTTTGTCATATAGTGACATTTTAATTGTAAAGCGAGTTCATACTATGGATGGTTATAGTTATACATCGTACGCATACCTGAAAAAAGAAATGTCCACAGAATGCAACGAACATCTCGACTCCGTGTGTCGTCTTTTCTCTCATCCATTGTGGTATGGCGAACATGGCAACAAGTATGACGATGGGTCCTGCCCAAAACCTGACAAAAGAAGTAAATACATGTGTATAAGTGAAGACTTAACAGTAGTGATAAAGTGTTAAAATATTGCTTATCTTGTGAGCGTTTCCGGCAAAATACATGTAGCAACAATATGTGAGTTTATATAACATGTTTAATTAAACAAATGTGTGTTATGATATAGTGAAAAGTTTGCTAGAATATAATTAAAATCGCATACGAAATGTAGTTCATCTATGTTTAACTTACCAAATCGTGTAGAATATGAAGAAAGGGTAATAGAAAAGTGACTTTGTTTTATAATGTTTGATGGTGAAAAATACGGCATAACAGAACCACGCCCAGCCAATAAGTCGCATAGTGATAAGACCATATCCCGGTGGACTCTCGTAGAGGTAGAGAACTTCGCCTGGATCAAACACCTGTTCAAAGTATACAAAGAACATGTTAATGCAAAGGAGCGTGCATAAAACAAATCTAATATCATTTATATTGAAGTTAATTATGATTACTAAACTTGGTTGACCAGGTTTATTTCAGTATTAGATATTTTATATTTTATCAGTATAATCGAAGACATTTTTTTTAAGGAAAACTATTTGTTTGCTCGTTTGTTTCTATTCTTAATTCTCGTTTCCCCTGCATGTCATTAGTTGATGCAGGTAGTGGTGTACATGTAGCTACATTTGTAATCTCGGACAAGGTTCAGCCACTCACATGGTATTTCTCCACATCTTAATAGATATAACATGTATTGGATATACAGATGCTTAGTTCAAAATAAAGTTTTTAATAAAAACAATTCATAAATTTCAAATATTATTCCAGGCTAGTTTGTATATGCTATAGGGTGTAAATGTCAGTTAGCATAAGAAGCTACGAATCTTACCCTTGCTTCATATATGAACAAAATGACGTAAACTAATGAATAGAACACAAAAAAGACTGTAATCTTCACAGTACTGGATGTCGGCAGTCTCCCTCTGGTTATAGTATATCCCTTTCCCACCAATATCAACATCAACAGGAATACAAGCTCACTGATAGCACCGATAACTCTTCCTAATGAATATTAACACAATAGTATAATTTCATATACAAAAACGGTATGCAAATCCACCAATATAATGGATCAAGTATACACAAAAAGTGATTGATTGGTTAAACTATTATCCTACTGTTACACTTGTAAGACATGTTATGTGTATTTCTATTCAAAATTTAATACTGAAATGAGCCACCGATAAATGTATCTATTAGAATCTATAAGAATAATAAAGTCTCTTTTATTTTATATACAGTGGAGAACATTTGTGTCGAATTTGATGGGACCAGAAAAAAAAAAACTTCGGCACATCCATATGTTCGACTCAGCAAAAGGAATGTTTCAGTAGCGTCGATGTTCAAGAAATTGAATTAAGAATTCCATATTGAAGTCATAGGAACTAAACACGTCCTATTAAAATGGGTTTTCTTCTGTTTATTTAAAAAATATGTATTTATTGGTTGGCCATACAAGTAAGCATGTCTTTTAAAGCATATTTACGATGTATGTTTATGTGGGAATTTACTTCACTTATACACAGGCTAAATTGAAATGGATGTTGCCTTACCAGCGTTTAGTATGTGTTCTTCCTCGTATCCAGATTTAGAATACAATCCGTTCGCCAATGACAAGAAGAATAACTGTAAATTCCACAGAGCAACAGACGCTACGTACATCTTGTAGGTCGTGTGAAGCAACTGTCGGTTCCGTAACAACACTGATAACGACAAATACATATCCACTTATCTATCAATCAATTCATCAGACGTCTATATTATTGAAATGTAAGTATGAAATTAATTTATATCAGTTGCAAATAATGGGGTTTTTCCAGATATGTTTAGAATATTTGATACGAGATTAAAGTAGTAAATATTCATAGAATATGCGACTTTTTGAGTCATCTTGAGTTTATATCGTTTGTTAGATCTTAACCATGTTTCAAACATAGAAATCCTATATATTTTTTTCTTACCTGAACAAATTATCGAACCGGTTAATAACAATACGTAGATAATACTGAAGGATATATCAGTTGGTAATATATCTGTAATTAAAAATAACATGATAAATTCGATAATAGCAATTTTTAAAGCCAAAATTCTATAAGCTATCTTAGAAAACAAAATAGAAGTAAAAATAATGCATTGATTGAAAAAGAAAGGTAAAATATATACTATACAAATAAGAAAAATTCACAAAATATTTCTCAAAAACATAGGGCATAAGTTTAAACACATGCAACCAAAGAAAAACAAATACGATTTTAAACGACAAAAACTTAAATAAAAAAAAAAAAAAAAAATAACAAAAAATTAGGCATGGCCATCTTTGAAAGAAATTCTACCATCGATTGTGGCTTATGACAACAGAAAAATACTTACAAAATTCATCAGCAGAAAATTCCCGGAACAATATATCGTCTTCTTTTCTACTATTAACCATATGTATATTGTACGATATATTTAGACCTTTAAGCTGAAATGTACAGGAAGAAAATAGGCGCTATAGTTATTATAGAAAAGTATTTTACTTTAAAGTCTTTGCTAATTACTATAAATAGGTAGCATCGTGTTACAATCATGTACATATTTATCATAATACAGTATTTCTGTTTGCTTTTCTGCACGTCCTCCGAAGGGGACGCTAAGCTGGCGGTCCCGTGAACAGGGATTTTGTAACCCCCTGGCACGATAAAGATCCCCATGTTAAGTTCGATAGAAGAGTAGGCGGAAACGCCGTAGCATGGGCTCATCCTTCGTTCTGAACTATCTCTATTCCTTTCGTTTCCCGTTCCTGTCGCCGCTTTTCTTCATGTCCTATCTTTTGGTTTTTCTCCTTTGGTCTTTTGTCACAATATCGGTGAAAGATTCTGGACGTGATGTTAAGCCCTAATTAAACAATTAAACAAACCACGTCCCGAACCCCGGATCTTGCTCGAAGCAACATTTGATCAATAATTGTGAAGGGGTCAGATTTACAATATGCAAATATAATTTTCAACACAATATATTTCTGAAAACGTCTTGATAACAATTTAGACTAGGTTAATCAGGATGACTGACGATCAAGGAAAAATAAATCAAATCAATCTTTCGCAAAATATTAATTAAGTTTGAACGGAATCCCGTAGCTATAGATGCCTCATTGTATTCACATATTACGATATGCATATACCCACGCGCAGGAGAGTATTTTAAATAAGGAAGTTATGCGTTAAAATGTGTAAAACGTCTTAAGAATGCAATGTTGATTTTATTGTTTGCATATTGCAAAGTTACTGAAGTAAAGTTGATGAAATCTTGGTTTTCGCGAAACAAATCACAATGCATTTTTGGTTGGATGGGTACTAAAACCATCTATGTAATATATTATATAATGCTTAAATTGTGAATTTTCTTCTTTATAAACATTAAGTAAATGTTTATTTTGTTTTCTTCCTATTTGAAAAAAATGAATGTTGGGGACGATATAGACATAGAATGTAAACTCAATTGTGCTTATCGTTATTTTGATATATGAAATTACAAACTTAAAGCCACCAATATACATATATAAATATGCTGTTTTTTCCACGTTTTAAATAAACCTTTTTGCCTATATCATTGAAACCTCCTACCGTATTGTTATTGTTTATCCGAAGAGTGTTCACCTGGACAGTCCACTTAGTTTGACACCTGATTATTACAGTACTGCCCGAAGGTAGTTTACGCTCAGTGTTAATGTATAAGTTAAAGAACAAATGAATATGATTAAAACAATGTCTGTACACATAGACAATGAAATGGACTTTTGTCCCTTAACTCAAGATGTTTTTATAAATAAG